>CAJHQP010008442.1:0-26912 GCA_905132765.1 Moricandia arvensis | reverse complement strand
GACTGCGGTCTGGTTAGACTAAAGAATCAAGGATCGGGTCTTACATCTCTATTTTTGAACCCTTCCAATTTAATTTTGTCTTAGACGTGGTTTCATTTAGATCTTAGCTAAAGACCTCATAAATAATTCCTAGCTTAGATCCTTTCAACTTATAGGCATGGGATTATTACTATTAACCATTGATCTATATCCAGTCTATAACTTGTCCGATCCAATTGTCTATGCCTTGGTCAATTCTTTTACTACCATTCAGCTTATAGAACAATCCTTGAAACGGTTCAAGTCATACTGATCCGAGGTTCCATTCCCCTAAACCATTCTACCAGCATCCTAACCAGATACTAATATACTCAAGTATTCGATAATTCATACCTTGGCCACATCCACGGAGCATAGTAGCTTATCGGTCCACCATTGATCCAAACTACTCTTACTTGTCTACTAGACCACGATCACTCAATGATCTTATTTAAGATCCTTATCCTTGTTCCTACATAGAAAAACTTCCTTTGGGTACTTAGTCATTCAGCCAATCATCACCAGTGACTCAGTGACCCTTGCAAAGTCCTCATTGGTTAAGGATATGCATCAGACCTTACTCGGCACATGCACCATCCAATAACCATTTGTCCATCCTATGGACTGACAATGCCCATTAGATCCTAAGTCAATCAACCAACCTTCCTGACATGACTTCAAACTGATAGGTCTTCATATTGCCTGACCGGCCATGGACTATATCCATGACAACCGATCTGATTTATTCATAACAACCGATGTATTCAGTATCAGGTTAGATCCGAGACCTTGATCCATCATCTATAGATCAGGTATTCCATTATCAACCATGATTAGATCATACACGGCCTACCATGAACAATCACACATTTTCGGTAACGATCCATTCGTACCCATTTCAGTACCAAACCATTTGTACCCCTATTAAAACCCGAACCATTCGTACCCTATTGGACCCGAACACTTCGTATGTCATAACTTTAAAAGTTATGAACTGAATCATATCGATCGGACATAACCATATCCAATGATACCGTTTGGAACATGCACCCCTTGGCCGATGGCACCTTTTCGTCGATGGCACCTGTTGGTCCTCGTACCCATTTATACTCGCAACCCATGGCATCTCCTGACTTTTGGTTTCTGACACCTTTGGTAACTCACAACCTTTGGTGACTCGTGAATCTTGGCACTCGTACCCTTTGGGACCTTCCAACCGTCCAGCCTAACCGTCCCTTCTCTGGAACGATCTGGACTGTCCGCATAACCGAACCATGGTTTAGGTTGCGGTTTTGATGTGAACGGACTGAGTAAAGGGACACAACTTTTGAACAACCCTTTACAAAGGAACCATATGCAATCTTCCATACACTTAGGACACATCTAAGTATACTCGCAACCCACATAAGACATCACAGGACCACCCATGATTCATAACCGAAGACACGACTAGAATCAAGGATCCCACGGCCCCAACTTAAGTCCGGCCAAACGCCTTGGACTTCTTAACTGATCCCACGAAATTCCCCTTGCCAGAAAAGGGAAAACCGATTTATGGTTAAGACCCATCGGACCATCCGTCCAATCAGCAATGAACCATGGTTCCTGGTTGCTTCCATTCAGACATGTTCTTGGCTGTTTGCCAAACCAATTCCGACACCAAAAAAAAACAATTCCTCACGCAAATATAGTGTAGAAGATAAAGAGAAATTAATTTAAATAGAAAAGGAAGATATTGGATGCTACCACTGAAAAACCTGCCCAACAATCCGATCAAGCCGATCTATTGTTATGGCGATGGTTCCATGGCCACCCCAATTAACTTGAAAGTGTACTCTGGAGTACTAGAGCCCTTTTTCAACTCTTTATAATTGCCTCTGGTTCCTATTCCAGTCGGCCTTGCTTCTCTACAATCGGTCTTAACATAGCTGATGATTAACCACAAGAATATTGACCTTGTATGGTCGATTTCTCTCTCTCTCTCTCTCTCTCTCTCTCTCTCTCTTCGCTTTTCTCTCTATATTTTTCTTTTGGAACGGATCTTGACTTTCGTCCCCAGGGTCCTATATTTATAGAAAAAGGCGTGGGTAGCTGCCTAGGCGAAGGAGACAAACTTTTGTGGGCGAATGGGCGGCTTTCGGTCCCATTACATCCTTTCGGCCATAACTGCCACCATTCCCATCCATTCCCCTATAACTGTCTCATAGCAAATCATTACTGGGCCTACACCCAATCCCTTGCTCATGGAACGATCCCATGAACTCCCTAAGCCATCGGTCCAATGGCTGGACCACATGACCCAACCGGCTGACCCGACTTCGGCCTAGTCGGGTCCAACTGCCAGAGACCCGAACACTCCTCCAAGATGAGATGAGCTGACCCCCAGCTCGTACAGTTGAGTGAGCTGTTTGTCCATATATCTGAGCTGACATAAATTTGAATGAGCTAGACTAATCTTGACCACACTGCGTTCAGCTGATCGAGCTACCCGTCTACATCGCCCAGCTGTCATATCACTCGTCCAGCTCCCTTATGCTTGTTTCCATCTATGTTAGGTTAGGTTTTAGACTTCCAACGTGCTTAACCTTCCATAATGACCATTAAACACTTGCCTTTAGGTCATATGACCTGACTGGTTTGTTTCCTCGAACCATGGTCTATCCTGATAACTTACTCAGGATTGGGTATGTGACCAGTCTCCCCCACTTGCGATGGATTCGTCCTTGAATCCGAACCAAGTGTTTCAGAAACCGTGAAATGCATTACCGACCTTAGTCTCATTCTCAGAGAAACCTTCCTCAGGTTCTCATCCTGATCTTGATCATGTACTCCGACTTGTTCATTCTAATCATAATCGCGACGCCCATGATCGGCGCAAAACATGACTAAGTCATAACATATATTCTAACGACAAGTCATAACATATATTCTAACGACTGGATCAATTCCAGTCCCTAGGAGCATACTGCATACTCGAGTCTTAGTAGATTAACCAATCTCCAAGCCCCTCGATGTATTATTCAAGTCCTAGAGAACTTCTTCCAATCTTTAGGCTGCTCGTCCTACCACGAGTCCTCAATGATTGTTACGGTTCTTTTGTCCTCCATCGAGTCTAAGGTAAATGATCCCAGCCACAACGTACTGGATCATCCCTTAACCAACCATAGCCTTTTCCAGCTTGGCCATATTGCGACCCTAGTCCTTACTAGACTAAACCGCCTCAGACTTGACTTTTATCCATCACCAGACTTCATCATAGTTTGATCATCACCTCATGGACTTGATCAAATTGAAATCCCAACCCTAGGTCAATCTCTGACTTGGTTGTACTGCGACCATGGTTCCTCGACGGAAGTGGTCGACTTCAGCTCGGCCTTCTCGGTTGGAGCCATTCGATACAGACTCTTGGATAGGGGAGATGTCCATGGTTCTAGTTTGATCATTAATATGTCCGACCTATCCGGGGGACGCCCAGTAGCAAACGAAACACATCCGGGAACTCAGACACCAACGAGTATTCAAACAGATCTTTCAGATCAACAAAATTGTTGTGCTCCATTCTCATCTGGAGCCATTCAATACGGACTCTAAAACAATGGAGCTGTCACTGGTTCCAGTTCGATCATGAATGTGTCCGATCTATCAGGGGAGACACCCTGTAGCAAACGGAACACATCCGGTAACTCAGACACCAACGAGTCCTTAGACAGATCTTTCAGATCGATATAATTGCCATGCTCCATAGTGGTGATTGTGGTAAGAAGGGCATCACAACTCCGATGAAGCATCCATTCCGCACGGACTGCTGAAACCACTACTTTTCCTAGATCCGGACTCAGACTTTGATACTCCATCTGGTGAGGTCCAGTCTCCACTGGCACACGAACCTTGTGGCAATCGAGAGTGGCCCGATAATTTCCTAACCAGACAATGCCTAGGATCACCTCGTGATTCTGTAGGCAAACAATGATCAGATACACGTGTAGACTCTAACATTGAATCGTCACCGGGACATTTATCAGAAGGCCTAGTGAATCCATGACTTGCCCACCGCCTGCCTTCACTAACCTCAAATTATCCCAGATTCCAGACAAAACATACACTTTCCAACCAGTTATGGGCTCACAAAACTTTGTGTAGCCCCTGTGTCAAAAAGTACATGTGTTTCCACACCACCGATCATTAGGGTTCCTAGATGAGTAGGATCTCAGTTTGATCATACATTTGGAAAACGTCCCATACCATTCTCCAAAGCATCTTAGTTTTGCAAATGTTGTTACCAATCGCAAAAGCATTTATAATATGCCTCGATCCCCATCATACTAAGATACCTATCATCATGTCCTTCCATTGATTGGAGCGAACATCTTGAGTTTCCTCATTCTTTTCATAGTCGGATTCATCTTGGAACTTTTCCATTCCATCTGACTCGATCTAAGGAGTACTACCATGACATATTCTGAGTCTTAATTGATTTATATGATCACAAGTCCACTTGTATACTAGTCATGTAATGTCTCCGTTAGTGCAGATTTAACATTGCATGTTTCAAATCTTGCATTGCTTCCATTCTTTAAATCCCGTCCATTACTTCCGATAGTTAGATCGACTAACTTTCTTGTTTCACGATCTTGCCCTGGAGACTGTATCTTGGCTAAGCGGTTTGTCTCAGAACTTCTCTGTTCTCAAGCACAATACCTTACTTACCTCAAATCTCTCTAGTCTCAACCTTATCAAGATTTACTAATCGTCTTAGTTTCGAGAAGAAATTTCGGTTTGAACTTAGAATTTTTTAGCACTGTCCTGGATAGGGTCAAGCATGCTCTGATACCAACTTGTAACACCCCCTAATCGGGTGTCTAAGCCGCGGTAGATGCGTCACGTCGCTTGGTCCACTTCCTGACCGAATCTCTCTATTTTTGAACCTTTCCGATTTAATTCGTCCTTAGATGTGGGTTCACTTAGATCTTCGCTAAAGACTTCCTAAATCAATCCTAGCTTCCTTTCAACTTACACGCATGGGATTATTATCTACTAACCATTGATCTATATCCATCCTACTACTTGTCTGATTCAATTGTCTATGCATTGGTCAGTTCCCTTACTACCATTCAGCTTATAGAACAATCCTTGAATCGGTTCAAGTCATACTTGTCCGAGGTTCCATTTCCCTAAACCATTCTACCAGCATACCTACCAGATACTAATTTATCCAAGTATTTGATAATTCATACCTTGGCCACATTCAAGGAGCTTAGTAGCTGATCGATCCACCATTGATCCGAACAACTCTTACTTGTCTACTAGACCACGAGCACTCAATAATCTTACTTAAGGTCCTTATCATTGTTCCTACATAGAATAACTCTCTTTGGGTACTTAGTCATTCAACCAACCATCCCCACTGACTCAGTGACCCTTGAAAAGTCCTCATTGCTTTAGGATATGCATCAGAACTTACTCGGCACATGCACCATCCAATAACCTTTTGTCCATCCTATGGACTGACAATGCCCATTAGATCTTAAGTCAATCAAACAACTATCCTCACATGACTTCGAACTGATAGATCTTCCTATTGCCTGACCGGCCATGGACTATATCCGAGACAACCGATCTGATTTGTTCATAACAACTGATGTATTTAGTATTAGGTTAGATCCGACACCTTGATCCATCATCTATGGATCAGGTAGTCCATTATCAACCATGATCAGATCATACACCGCCTCCCTTGAACAATCACACCTTTTCGGTTATGATCCATTCGTACCCCTTTCAGTACCGGACCATTTGTACCTTTTCGAACCCGAACCATTTGTACCCTTTCGGACCTGAACACTTCGTATGTCATAATTTTACAATTCATGGACTGAATCATATGGATCAGACAGAACCATATCCAATGATACCGTTTGGAACATTCACCCCTTGGCCGATGGCACCTTTGGGTCGATTGCACCTCTTGGTCCTCGTACCCATTGATACTCGAAACCCGTGGCATCTCGTGCCTTTTGGTTACTGGCACCCTTTGGTAACTCACAACCTTTGATGACTCATGACTCTTGGCACTCGTACACTTTGGGACCTTCCAACCGTCCAGCCTAACTGTCCCTTCTCTGGAATGATCTGGACTGTCCGCATAACCGAACCATGGTATAGGTTGCGGTTTGGATGTGAACGGACTAAGTCCAGGGACGCAACCTTTGGACCTAACCATCACAACCCTTTACAAAGGAACCATATGCAATCTTCCATATACTTAGGAAACATCTAAGTATACTCGCAACCCACATATGACATCACGGGACCACCCATGATTCATAACCGAAGACACAGCTAAAATCAAGGATCCCATGGCCCCAACTTAAGTCCAGAAAAGGCCTTGGACTTCTTAACTGATCCCACAAATTTCCCCTTTCCAGAACAAGGAAAAACCGAATCATGGTTAAGACTTATCGGACCATCCGGTTAAGACCCATCAGACCATTCGTCCAATCGGCCATGAACCATGGTTCGTGGTTGGTTCCATTCAGACATGTTCCTGGCTATTTTCCAAACCAATTCTGACACCAAAACACACAATTCCTCACGAAAATATAGTGTATAACATGAAGAGAAATTAATCAAAACAGAGAAGGAAGAGATTTGATGCAACCAATGAATAACATGCCTAACAATCGATTGTTATGGGCGATGGTTCGATGGGCACCCCTATTACCTTGAACTTGTACTCTGGAGTATTAGAGCCCTTATTAAACTCTTTCTCATTTCCTCTGGTTCCCATTACAGTCAGCCTTGCTTCTCCACAATCGGTTTGAACATAGCCGATGATTAACCACAAGAATATTGACTTTTCATGGTCGATTTCTCTCTCTTTCTTTCTTTCTCTTTCTCTCGCCTTTATCTCTCTATTTTTCATATGGAACTGATCTCCATTTTCGATCCCAGGGTCCTATATTTATAGAAGAAGGCGTGGGTAACTGCATAGGCCAAGGAGATACCCTTTTGTGGGCGAATGGGCACCTTTTGGTCCCATTACATCCTTTCGGCCATAACTGCCACCGTTACCATCCATTCTCCTATAACTGTCCCATTACAGATCATAAACGGGCCTAGACCCAATCCCTAGCTCATGGAACGATCCCATGAACTCCCTAAGCCATCGGCCCAATGGCTGGACCACATGGCCCAACCGGCTGACCCGACTCTGGCCCGGACGGGTCCAACTGCCAGAGACCCGAACACTCCTCCAAGCTAAGATGAGCTGACCCCCAGATGGTCCAGCTGAGTGAGATGGTTGTCCATCTAGCTGAGCTGACATAACTTTGAGTGAGCTAGACTGAGCTTGACCACACTGGGTCCAGCTCATCGAGCTACCCGTCTACATCACCCAGTTGCCATATCCCCCGTCCAGCTCCCTTATGCTTGTTTCCATATATGTTAGGTTAAGTCTTAGACTTCCAACGTTCTTAACCTTCCATAATGACCATGAAACACTTCCCTTTAGGTCATATAACCTGACTGGTTTGTTTCCTCGAACCATGGTCTATCCTGAGAACTTACTCAAGATTGGTGGCGTGACAAAGGTTGAGTTTTTCTTTCATATGCCTCATTTCATGATTAAAATGTTTGCGGGGTTGAAGAATTGTGGTATTGCAAAGGTTCTGATTTAACCTTACAGCAAGAAAACGTTTTTGTTTGTTTGCGGATGTCTGCAGCCAAGTTTCCGCTTGGATGTTAAATTGTTTGATTTGTTATTAAGGAATTAGGACCTAGGGGTAGCGTAAATCTGTCACTGGGAATAAGCGACTTTCTTCACTGTGCTTTGTGAAGAGTCGGCCCTTCAACATTATTACATGTATTGTTAAGGATGTTTCTTATAGCTCTAGGAGCTTTGTTACGACTTTTTCCTTATCTACTACGTTTTACGTGTAACCATTGTGGGATTAAAGTGAATTCTGGAACATATTGAACTTGGTCGGTTGTCAACAAGTGCATGTTTTATGTTAAACTTTTGGTGGTTATTACTAAGTTTTGATAGTAAGAATTTATCGTATGATTTCTGATTCTGGGTTATACGATAATTATTTGCATAAGCGTCACTTGGAATTTCTAGAATAATTGTGGGTTATCGTTTTGCCGTCAACTGATTGGATGGAGCAGTGGTCGCTCAATTTTTTTGGCTCGGCGTGAAGGATGTGTTCAGCCGCATAGCCAAGGACGTTGCTGGTGAGGGATTAGACCATGAAACTTTCGTATTAACATTAAGGTCATGTTAGTTTAGTATTGTCTTAAAGGGGATGCCATATTCTGGTTCAGAGTTTTATTGGATGGCGTAATTGGCCAAAGGCTAAAGAGCGTTTGTCGAGACTGATGTGCCAAGTCGGAGTTTTCCGTGTTAAGATGGCCGATGGTATTAGAAAATGATTTTTTACTTTAGGTATCAGTTATACGATGAATGTTTCGCACAATGATTCCTTTAGTCGGACAAAAAATGTTGATGAAGACAAAGCCCAAGAAGCTTGATAAAGAACCCATGCGTGATGATTGCCTGGTCGGATGTGACCGAGTGAAATGAAACGAAGAAACCAGTGAGCCGCATGGCTAAACCTGTAAGATCGTAGTGCAAAGAAATAAAGTTTAGTTTTTCGTTGAGAGAGTAGTTTTACGACTTTGTTTTAAGCTATACGCAAATTGTCCAAAACACTTCTTCGTAAAAAATTTGATGTATGTTTCGAAAAGTTTCTTCGCATTACTTGTTGTGGCTATACGAAGGATTTTTCATGTAATTTTTTGAGAAGGGAATAGCACAGAAGTAAATAGAGCGTGTTGTTCGCAAATTACTTGTGAGCGAGGTGTAGGTTCTTCTAGTTCATGTTTTCTTATTGCAAAGTCATTTTTCTGATACCAATCTTGTTTTCCCGTAGGCTCTTCTGTATAAAATGTTTTAGTTATACGAAAGTAATGGATGATCGGTTTATGAGGCATCGCATTGCCTGAATGATTTTCTGTCTACTGCTGCGAGAGTTCGCTTTGTCGAAAGCGTTTTGTTGATGCCGAGAATTTTTTATTTTATTTTTGAAGTATGGGACTATACGGGTATAGTATACGTACCTACTCCCTCCTTTTTTACGAAAGAAAATGGCTGAACCAATATTTTGAAGGGTTGAGTACGTTTTTTCTTTTGAAGATTGGGATTATTGAGTACGTTTTTTCTTACTGATCTAACGCACCAAATTTATTTGAGACAATATGAATGTCTTGTTCAGTGATAGTGTTGACTTTTATCATACGAGGGTAACACAAACCATTGATAGTGTTACACCGATAACAAGTGCACCAATTGAAGCAAAAGTTAAAGATGAGTCTGAAGAAGAAAGTGATCAGGAAGGAGAACAAGTCAATCTGGATCAGGGTCGAGTCCACAAGAACCACTCTTCAGCTGATGTCGTTGGTGGTGTGTTTGATGAGAGAATCACATGGAAGAAGCAAACTAACTTCAAATGGTCAAGTTTGTGTGCTTCATATCGAAAATGAATAAGCTTGAGTGTTTCATCTCGCTGATTGAAGCAAAGAACATCAATGAAGCCTTAGATATGAGTTCTGGACAGACTCAATGCATCAAGAAATGGAATAGTTTGATCTTGTTCACATGTCGGAGTTGGTTCCAAGGCCAGAAAACGTGAATGTGGTAGGAACCAAGTGGATTTACAAAACAAGACATATGAAGACGGTGACATAGTAAGTAACAAGTCGAGACTTGTGGCTCAGGGCTACTCTCAAATTGAAGGCATTAACTTTGATGAAACATTTGCATCGGTTTCTCGTCTTGAGTCAATCAGACTGTTGTTTGGGATAGCTTTTCACCTTTGAATAAAGCTATACCCAATGGATGTGAAAAGTGTGTTCCTGGATGGTGTACTACATGAAGAGGTCTATGTAACACAACCAAAGAGTTTTGAAGATCCTCACTTTCTTGATCATGTGTACAAGATCAATAGATCTCTCTTTGGCTTAAAACAAGCTCCTAGAGCCTGGTATGAGAGACTGCAGACTTCCTTATCAAATTTGGCTTTAAGGGGGGGGGAGTTGATAAAACTATGTTCATTGAAGAGAAATGGAAAGGCATTTTGATCAATCAAGTGTATGTCGATGACATCATTTCTTGGTAGCACGTCTGAGGGAATGGTAGATGAGTTTGTCAGAACCATGACAAGGGAGTTTGAGATGAGCATGGTTGGCGAGCTAATCTACCTCCTTGGACTTCAGATCAAGAAAATGAGAGATCGAATAACAGTTTCACAGAACACATATGCCACGAATCTTGTCAAGTGAATTGGAATGCAAACCAGTAAGACAGCAAACACCCCCAATGAGCACCACAACTAAGCTTTCATGAGACGATGATGGGAAACATGTTAAGCTATATTGAGCAATGATTGGGTGTATTCTTTATCGTACTGCAAGTCATCTTGAGTTTTGCTTAAGTGTGGGGATCTGTGCTAGGTATCAAGCACACCCAAAAGAATCACATCTCAATGTTTTCAAGCGTATAATAAAATATGTGAAAGTTACACTTGATTTCGTCTTCATTATACCTATGAAACTAATGTGAATTGTGCAGGATTTTGCGATGCTGATTGAGATGGTTTAGATGATAGACAGAGCACATCTGGTGGTTGTTTCTTCCTTGGAAACAACATGGTCATGTGGCACAGCAAGAAGTAGAACTGTGTATCTCTATCGATAGCTGAGGCAAAATACATAGCCTTGGGATGTTGTTGCACTCAACTATTATGGATGCGTCAGATGCATATGGAAGGTATCATTTATGATCCTTTATTAGTTCATTGTGATAATATGAGTGCTATAGATCTGTCTAAGAATCTTGTTCAGCACTTACGCATCAAACATGTTGAATCCGGCATCACTTTGTGAGAGAGTTGGTTGAGTAGACAATTGTGGTTCTCGAGCATGTATCATCAGAAAAGAAACTAAATAATATCTTCACCAAACCATTAGATTACAGAACCTTTCTGGGTCACCAAAAGGCGTTGGGAATCGTGAATTTCTGAATAAATTCAGTCTAAGAGGAGAGTTACAGCATATGTGATGTCACAAAGTCTATGTCGCTACACCAACAACACCTTGAACCAACAAGTTCTCCTCTGAAAGTTATTCTCTTTGACTCCTAATCTTACACACGCTTGATTCACTGGTGAAAGGCATTATTCATCTTGGACCAGGATGCTGAAACATTTTGGGTTTGAGTATTGATCACTGTCTGGATTGAATGACGAAACACAATAGAGGCTAAGTGTACTAAAGGTGAATGGAGTGTGTTATGCAAACGAAAATATGTGCTACACAGAAGCTAAACAAAAAGAAAATGCCTGGAATGATTGATACTCGTTTTGTAGTGATACCACACTTTGTCTCTAATTTCGATCACTGCCCAGACTAGGCAGAGATAAACTTCAGTCTCTTGAAAAAATATTGGTTTGAAAAGTTTTTATACCGGGTTGAAGTAGTATACAAACAAGATGCCTAAAATGTGTTCTAGACCATACAAGTGAGTGTGACAATGGAGTTGGGGCTAGAGTGATTTTTCTAGGATGATCTCCGCAGTGATAGCTACTAGGCTGATAAATAGCTAGAGACTCGGGTAGGTTCATTGATTTCACTCAAAAAAACTTTTGCCGACAAGATGTGTGTGGTAAGATATATTTGTGATTCTTCTCTTGAACAAAAGGCATCAAAGAATGTGCCTTGCGATACTAGTATGTACATATGTTACAGCTTTTTTGTTGATACACTGCTCATCATGATACTGCAGGTCCTCCCAAACTCCCTCTCGTTCGTAAGTGATGTCAACACACTTAGTCATATTTTTGTGTTGTTGTGATTCTAGACTTATTAGATCATTTGGGTTGCTCTTCTATCTTGACTATTTGCATTTGGGCCATTTGAGTTGGGCCCCTTTCCTTGTGAATTTAATGTTTTTCTGTAAGTGTACTAGGTTTCATTTTAAAAGAGAAAGGCTTCACCGTGTGTCACATCTCTCTTCCACTGGCCGACACATCTCTCTCTATTGCAACATGCAACCCTCTCGAAGAAGTGCTCGGCTGAAACTACCAATGGAAACCGACGGATCTTCTCAAGCTACTATGCCTATTCCACCTTGTATTCTCCTTCCACATCCTGCAAGAGCCAACATAAACAGAGATTCCCTTTGGATGCTCCTCTACCAGAATCTCCTCCGCCAAAAGTCAAATCGCTCTCCGTTTCAATGATGACGCTGATAACTTCCTTCCCAAAGGTCCCCAGTATGAGGCAAGTCGCGAAGTCTTTCATTCTCAATTCCGTGAGAATCATGATCAACTCAGGCCAAACAATATGCCTATGTTTAGTCGATTTACCATTGAGAAGGCCGCTCAACATAACCAAAAACTACGAACTCGTAAGTTCGTCACTCAACATAGCCTCCCTCTTACAGTAGAGAATCTATTTGATGTCAAAAAGTTTGTTGTTGATGTTGGGTTAATCTACAAGGTCATTGATTCTTACTCGTTCCAACCAAATGCGGTAAGAAAATTTGTGGCTAATCTGTTAGAGGCTGATCAACGAGATGATGGTGTTACTGTGTATGTAAGAGGATCTCAGGTTGAATTCTCTCCAACTTTGATTAGCGCAGTGTACTGTATACCCGGGTTTGAAAAAGATTCTGACTATCAGGCTGAGAACTTTGATCATGTCTGTGGGAACCAAAATTTGCACTATCGATTTCAATGAACAGAGGAAAGCAAATAATTTGTACTTTCATTGAGGTCCGTATTCTCTGCGAGAGCCAGCGAGAAGTGACCATATAAAATATGGAAAATATGAAAAGACAACAAAAAAAATTTATAGAAAAAGTTGATCTTAATTTAAAATCCGGGTAAGAGCGTTGCGATCATTACAAAAGATTATAAAAGCTTTGGCCACAAGATCTGTCTGCGAGTTTCCTAGTTCTAGCCACCTAAAATCTTAAACCTAGTTGAGTCGCAGCTCGATAAGAAAAGACAAAAAAGATACAAAAAAGGTTTTGTTGATTTCGGACTGAACCTTGTGGAAGACGGCCTACGTACCCCTATCGAGGATCAAGCCAAACGTAGTTCAAATAAAATAATGGAACAATAGATCGAACTGTCTATGACATTGTGTCTAGTAATAGAGTGCCAATCATAGAAACCAAGCTTGTGAAGAACATAGCCTAAGGTTTCTAAGTGCATAGAGTTATGATAGGACCTGACATTTACCACTATTATGCCATTATCAGCCCTATTTATAGTATATTATATGATTTTGGAGTATGTTTTAGAGTATTTCAGGTTCAGGTAGGTTCTGGAGAACTTTGGTGATTTTGGAGATATTAAAGGTGCAGAAATGCGAAGATGTGTCAGACGTTTATCAATGGATGGAGATCTTTACGCGGTGATATTGAGCTCATATTTTGACAGAAGATATAGAATAGAGTTAGCTTTACAATGCCACCGGTTTGGGGTCCATCTGACAGTTGTTCTAAAGTTATGCCCAATTTACTGAATAGTGGTATGTCTGCTTCGTGAGAGGAAGCTGTCAAGAAGATGAATGAGTGCCGATTGATGGCACAGCCTTGGTGTCGATCGACGGTGATCCCAGAAGACAGGCCCGACTTTTTATATGGCTGACTTAAGCCCAGAAGCCATCACAAATTACCAAAATACTCATGGACGACCTAAAACCCTATTTATATGTTTTTATGCCATTGTTTAGGCTAGACACTAACCAATCTTTATTTTATTGATTGTCTTAGTTTTGGAGAGAAGATCAATTCTCCTTCAGATATTGATTGGAACTCTTTGGATTTATATTGATTCATATATCTATTACTCATTCAGATTATGATTTATGTCATTGCTTCCATGTCTGAGTAATAATCATGTTAGGTTTACAGATTTCATATTCTTAATGTCAAACTGATAGTCATAGGATTGCTAGGTTATCCATAGATCTCTACACTAGGGTGGCTTGTAATACTAGGATCTAGAGTTGTGGAATATCACGAGAGTGTGACTGGTTACTTGAACCTAGAATCATAGGAAAATTGAGAGGCACGAGAGTGCAATTGATTAACGGAAACCTACCCCTGTGTGGATTAGATATCTAGGCACATACAAGAGTTGGTCTAGGATCTAGTTGAACATCATTGATATGTGTGTTAATGGTTGTCTGAGGTAGCATCGATCGATACCCAAGCATCAGTATCGATCAACGCTTGATCCTTGTTTGCATGCGAGAGCTGAAACATAGAACTTAGGCATCTGATTAGTAATTGCATGCGAGAGCTGGATTACTTGCTTATTGAATTCGAGTTCTAGATGAAGACCAATCGTATAGTCGAGATAACAATGGTGCTAAGTTAATCGTTATTGTTTCATACGATTGATTCGAGATTTTATGAGAAAACAAGTCATTGCTATTTTATCGTAAAATTTCAATGGTCGTTCCAGTCGAGGCGAAACAAGAGAAAATTTGATCGAGACAAAACGAGGTTGATAGCGACAAGGAGAAGGAGTCTTGGTTGCCTTCTGGTCAACAAAGACAAGCCGGATTCGTTGCCTGGTGGCGATGAGACGCAGAGAAGATCGTCTGGTCGCCAGCTGGCGACAAGGACGACCCAGCTTGGGGATGTATTAGATGTCCTTGAGTGTTCTTGTCTCTTCGTTTTTGCACATAAACGTGATCGACCATTTGCAAACAATCTTGACGTTTGATCCATCACCCAACTTCATTTTTCCTTTGTTGCTTTCATCTGGACTTGAGAAGAACTCTCTATTTCCCTTCATATCCTTACTTGCACTGTTATCTAGATAGCATATGCTCGTATCAAATCTTTTCGAAAATACTCTTTCTTCATTAAGAAACACCACCTCATGCTTATAAAATGTATCAGCCTTCTGTGTTTCTGTTAGGTTAGCTTCTTGGTTTTGTGTAGGTCATGTAGGACATGCTGATGTGAAATGCCCCATCTTGTCGCATCTCCAGCACTGAACTTTGTAATGATCCTTCTTGGTATTTTTGGGAGCTTCTCCTCGTCCGTTATGACCATTAAACATACCTCGACCTTTACCTCTACCACCATAACCTCTACCTCTTCCTTTGAAGCCGCTATGGCCTCAACGATTTTGTTTGTCATTCCTTACTTACTTTGATCTTCTTATTGGGTTTCCTCTTTGATGAGATCTTCATAACCTTTAATTATCCCGATAATATCTTCAAATCCAGTTGAATTTAAGTCTAGAACTTTCTCTAGAGAAGCTACGATATGAATGAACTTGTTTCTTGTAAGGGCTTTTAATATTTTCTTCACCAATTTTGGTTATTCAATAATCTCTCCCAACGTAGCTGATATTGAGGCTATGCCTGATAATTTTTCCTGCGTAGTCATCCACTATGTCAGTATCCATCATCTTCAACTTATCAAACACAGATATGAAATTCTGGAGCCTTACTTCTCTCACGCAGTCTGCTCTAGGTTACATGATTTAATGGCTTCCCAAATCTTCTTTCATGTGTCAATTGACATGAAGACATGAATAAAGCATTGAGATAAATAGAAGAGATGCATCTGGGTGAGTTAAAGTAGTTTGGTCCGTATAGCTTGGTGCACAAGCTAATCCATATAGACTTGACTTCCAAGCAAGCAATTCATATCTAGCTTAGGTGGGAAGGCATGGCACTGATTTAAATGACCAGAAGAGAGTCAAGGAGTCAAGGGATACATTGAGACTTCGGATAACAAGTGGGATTTAAAAAATAGTAAAGATCACATGTTTTACTTGTGAGAATATATATATAATGGTGTGTGCGTGTGTGAGAATGTGAAATTTTGGTTGAGTGAGAACAAGAGAAAGAATGAGAAACAGAGATAACGAGTCTGCTGGAAAGATTGTATGCAAGTCAGAGAATAAAAGTGTTTGAGAGTGTGGGTGAGACTGAGCTCGTGGGTAACAAGAGAACAGAGAGTATGGAGGATATCGTAACAACAGAATAAGAGAATTGGTGAAGGAGATAATTAACTTTCACTTCAGAGAGTATGAGAGACTATGCAGAGTTTAAGAGAGAATCATGAGAATGTTTGTGAGAGTTTGAGTAACCTGAGATTATGAGAGAGTAATGAGACCAGAAAGTGGTGAAGAAGATAGGTGAACTCCCCCATTCAGCTTGATTAATTTCGTGGATAACGGGGGCTTAATATAGCCAAAGAAGCAACAGGACAACCAAGACAATAAACAATGAATAAAATTTAACTCAAAGAATGAAATGGTTACTCCCCTTGCATTTGGTATGATGAGAATGGTGAGGGGTGTCTTTTGGACATTTGAATCCTCCATTTGAACTGAGGTGAGGAAATGGATGACTTGGACCATCAGGATTGGAAAGAACATGAAAATAGCTGGTACATACATGGTTTGGAGTTTTGGTTGTCAAACAGCTTCAAAACCTTCTTTCTCCAAGCGATCTATTCATGCTGAACAGGAGGAAGGATAATAGACCTTGGAAGCCTCTGTACACGCCATGATTGCAGTCTTCTTCCTCTTGAAAAGATTGAACAACCAACAAGACATAAACTTCTCCAATGTCTTGAAACATCAATGAGGGTGAGCTTGTGCTTGATTTGCGGAAGATTTGTGAGTTTCAGGAGCTTGGGAACTCTGATACCATGTGAGAATTTACATATAATGGTGTGTGTGTGTGTGTGTGTGTGTGTGTGTGTGTATGTGTGTGTGTGTGTGTGTGTGTGTGTGTGTGTGTGTGAATGTGAGAGTCTGGTTGAGTGTGAACAAGAGAAAGAATGAGAAACGTAGAGAAAGAGTCTGCTGGACAGATTGTATGGAAGACAGAGAATAAAAGTGTTTGAGAGTGTGGATTAGACTGAGCTCGTGGGTAACATGAAAATAGAGAGTATGGAGGATAGAGTAACAACAGAATAATAGAATTGGTGAAGGAGAGAATTAATTTTCACTTCAGAGAGTATGAGAGATTATGCAGAGTTTAAGAGAGAATCATGAGAATGTTTGTGAGAGTTTAAGTAACCTAAGATTATGAGAGAGTAATGAGACCACGGAGTGGTGAAGAAGATAGGTGAACTCCCCCATTCATCTAGATTAATTACGTGGACAAGGGGGCTTAATATAGCCAAAGAAGCAACAGGACAACCAAGACAATAAACAATGAATAAACTGTGGTCTTGAATAAACAATGAATAAACTATGGTCTTGAATAAACAACTATATTAAGGGGAATCTGAAGGGCAGACTGGCTGAAACAGGGTGGGCACATCCATAATGGGTGGAAAATGACAGGTCCAAACAGCTCTTAAGCTCAGCATGTGACTTCCTCATCTATGCTCCTTTTGAATTCAAACATTCCTTGGCGCCAGTGATTTGGTTTATGGGCGAGATGAGATGACCCGAGATTTGCACATAGGTCTTGATTCTTTTGTACAAACGCTGCACCAAAAGGTTATCTTCAACCCTTGTTTTGCACATTTATCTTTGGGTGTTTTGAGGCTGACCCGAACTTTGCACACCATTATCTTTCTTGTGCAAATATTGTGCAAGATAATCTTTTATACAAACTTTGCACATCATTAACTTTGCACAAGCGACCTTCACTCTCAACTGGTACTTCTTCTTTCTTCATTACAACACTCCCCTCAAGATTGACCATAGAAGATCCTTAGATAAGCTTGGAACCTTGAAGAATCTCCCTCATTAAAAACCTTAGCCAGAAAACCCATTTGGGACAAAACCAGCTAAGGAAAAGAGTAGAGTTCTTCAAAGCCTAGGGACTGGCCAGTGAGTCTAAGGAACTTCAGATAACTCATGGTGGAGTCCTTAGGCTTTGGATCATAGCCTAACTTGTGGTGCAAGCATGACCTCTGTCACTTGCACACACCATAACTTGGAACTCTTCTTAAGACTGGTTATGTCTCTCCCTCTCTTCCGACTACTCACCATCTTGAAATGACTTAGGAACCACCAGCTTCTGCTACAGAGAAGATCCAAGTACCTACAACATAATGCATAAGCACTTGCATCAGTTTTGAAGGTATAAACCAATCAAACTTTAACTCAAAGAATGAATTGGTTACTCCCCTTGCATGTTGTGATGAGAATGGTGAGTCGTGTCTTTTGAAAACTTGAATCCTCCATTTGAACTGAGGTGAGGCAATGGACGACTTGGACCTTCAGGATTCCTAACCATTACTCCACCTCAAGCTTGATCCGGAGAGTATAGGTGAAGGACCAAGATTGGAAGTGAGCAACACCGAACTTGAAGCAGAAGCACAACAGTACCAACACTTGCGCTTAAGTCAACTGATCCACCCTTGGTCTCTGCTCAAATGCCTTAAACCACCAGTCTTCATTGTGTGTCTCTTGAACCAGGAGCGCAACAACCAATAATCCTGCACTTAATTCAACCGATTCTACGCATATAGATCATGTGTAGGCTCTGAATCAAACAGGAATATACATCATGTACAGACTCTGAACACATGGGCAAAGCCTTCTTCTTTGTCTCGGATTGGTGATGGAAAATGAGCACCTCTTGTGTACCTGAAACATCACTTAAACTCCAACAAGAATTAGACCACAAACATTAGGATCAGACATTGATAACTCACCAGTTCTGATCCCAATGTTTTAAGAAAATGAAATGGACAGAATCTAGACAACTTATTTAGCTCAAATCCACGCAAACCAATTCACTAAATGCTCAAGCATGATAACTCATCAATTACAAGGCATCTAGGCTCATTTTATCACACATTTGACATTAACAGGATGCAATGACAATTTATGACAGTAGCTTAGACTAGACAGCTCATCGTAGCAAGCTACACAACCATGAATGCAGCACATGACCAGGAAACTCTTCAAGACCTTTAGCAATTCAACAAGACACAAACTGAGACTAAGAAACTCACTTAGGCCAGACACAATACAAACAATGATGCTAGGACAGAAACTAGACATAACCATGCTAGCACGCTTAATGAATCCTACAATACACACCTAACTTTTAAGTATCATGGGACGGAAACTAGGTTCAACAACTCTAGCAACTTTGAACTGTCCCTAAGATATTACCTCTCAACACAACCAAACATAAAGACACAAGCTTTACTCAAGGGAAATAGGTTTAACTTACAAACAAGGAACCTGAGCTAGTTCCTTGAACCTCCAAGGCACATGGTTCACTTGAACTTGGGAAGATTTGGTTTTGGGTTCTCTACCCAACTCCATTTCTTTGTTTGTGCTTTCCCCTTGAACTTCTCATGCTTAAGACCCCTGCTTTCTTCCTATTTACCAGCCGCCACATTCTGGAACACAATGAGAGACTCCATCTTGGGAAAAACATGAAAATCGCTGGTACATACATGGTTTGAAGTTTTGGTTGCAAAACAGCTTCAAAACCTTCTTTCTCCAAGAGATCTCTTCATTCTGAACAAGAGGAAGGATAATCCTTGGGAAGCCTCTGTACATGCCATGATTGCAGTCTTCTTCCTCTTGAAGAGATTGAACAACCAACAAGACAGAAACTTCTTCAATGGTTTGAAACATCAATGAGGGTGAGCTTGTGCTTGATTTGTGGAAGAATTGTGAGTTTCAGGAGCTTGGGAACTCTGATACCATGTAATAATATACATATAGTGGTGTGTGTGTGTGAATGTGAGAGTCTGGTTGAGTGTGACAAGAGAAAGAATGGGAAACAAAGAGAATGAGTCTGCTGGACAGATTGTATGCAAGACAGAGAATAAAAGTGTTTGAGAGTGTGGGTGAGACTGAGCTCGTGAGTAACATGAAAATAGAGAGTATGGAGGATAGAGTAACAACAGAATAAGAGAATTGGTGAAGGAGAGAATTAACTTTCACTTCAGAGAGTTGAGAGATTATGAAGAGTTTAAGAGAGAATCATGGGAACGTTTGTGAGAGTTTGAGTAACCTGAGATTATGAGAGAGTAATGAGACCACAGAGTGGTGAAGAAGATAGGTGAACTCCCCCATTTAGCTTGATTAATTACGTCTACAAGGGGGGCTTAATATAGCCAAAGAAGCAACAAGACAACCAAGACATTAAAAATGAATAAAATGTGGTCTTGAATAAACAATTGTATTAAGGAGAATTAGAAGGGCGAACTGGCTGGAACAGGCTGGGCACATCCCGAATGAGGCGACAATGACACGTCCTAACAGCTCTTAAGCTCAGCATGTGACTTCCTAATCTTGGCTCCATTTGAATTCAAACTTTCCTTAGTGACTTGGTTTCTGGTCGAGATGAGATGACCCGAGATTTGTACATTGGTCTTGATTCTTTTGCAAAAACTCTGCACCAAAAGATTATCTTCAATCCTTGTTTTGCACATTGATCTTTGGGTGTTTTGAGGCTGACCCGAACTTTGCACACCATTATCTTTCTTGTGCAAATCTTGTGCAAGTTAATGTTTTTGTACAAACTTTGCATATCATTATCTTTGCACAAGCGACCTTCACTCTCAACTGGTGCTTCTTCCTTCTTCATTCCAACATTACTTTGGGGAGGAGCCGTTTAGGCCATGTGCCTTTCACAACGACCAGCAGCAACATTCTTTAATCTTATTTTCCTTGTCTCAATCTAGATTGTAATATCTTTAAATATTCTAATTGTGTGTTCTGAATGAATCAAGGAAAGAAATCCTTCTTTACTCTATGCCTTATGAAAATCTCTCTCTCTCTCTTATGGATTCATCTCACTATATCTCTTCTTCTTAAGCTTGTTCTTCATTTTCTTACAGGGCATCGGAGATCTTAAGCTCATGTAAAGCTATTTTCTTCCGCAAAACCATTTCTCTTACCTTCCTTCCTTCTTCTCTTGCTCGGTTTACTTCCTTGTTTTTGTTGCAGACATTATTTTATCCAGTGGGTAATAAGTGTGTTCTTGCAAATTTTACTCTGCTCTTGGGCAAGTGCTCACTCTGTTATGTCCATTTCTGATTATCTTAAGAAAGTATATTTAGCTTCCTCTCGGTTTCTCTCTAGCGCAGCTTTAAAAATTCAAATTTTCGATTGGTACATTCTTTTAACCACTGGATAATAGATTTTTGAAACGGAGCAAAACAAACCAGTAAACATTCCGGTTGTTCTTAAGGGTTTAAACTACCCACTCTGGTCAAAATTGATCAAGAAAGCCCGTGGTGGTAGAGGTCTATGGGAGCACACCACTTTAGGTGAACCACCAAGACAAATCATTCAAGGAGAAGATTGTAGTGGCAGATGATGGCAAATGGGATAAGGAGGACCTTATTGTGTTACATGTCTTGCAAAGCTCGCATGTACCCCTATTATGGAGCATTATTCATACTGTGAAACCACAAAGGAGTTGTGGGATACTTTACAAAAGGTTTATGGTAACACTTCAAACCAGAGTAGAGTCTTTGAAGTGAAGAAGGAAATCAACAACCTACATCAGGGGATATGGACTTTACCAAACATTTTGGGAAGTTCAGAGCATTGTGGGCGAACTTGAGCTGCTGAGACCAAACATCACTGATTTCATCATCCTAAATGCAAGGTGTGGGGAAGACAAGCCATTTGAATGGCTTCTCACTTTTAAATCCTACTTTCAATGATGTTATTAAACACATACTAAGAGCTAAGGAGGTGCCAAGTCAGGATGATCTGTGTGCTCAAATCCAAAAGGAGCGAGGATCTGATGGGCTGTTTGGTGGAAAAGGAGAGCTATCTATGGCTAGTAAGTCTGAGAAGATAGAAACTGCTTCAGCTAACAAGGCTTTCCACAAACCATGGGGTGGATGTTAAAATAAAGATAGGAACAAGAAGAAGAAGCTGGTTGATGATTTAAAGAGAGTTCATCAAGAGAAGCCAATTTGTTCTTGTCCGTACAGACTTGCTCCACAAGCAATCATCTTGACCTAACTTACCTTGCAAGGCAAGAAATGAGGGGGAAGACTTATGGGACGTTTCTAAGCTCCAGAAACCTTAGGATACTCAGTTTGAAATCAAAAGGAAGGATCTGGATTGAATTAGGCAGAGAAAAGTCACACTGGTGCATAAGGAGTTGTAGCAGACCTGTCACTATCACCAAGGGGACCACACCCTGCCTCATGTGCCTTTCTACTCTTCCTGGACGAGCCAGACCTTGGTTGTATTCCCTTTGGCCTCTTCTCATTCTCTAAAGAATTATTTGTTTATATTTTCATGTTTTAGTAATTGTTTAATCATGTGTATTGCCTATTTAAAGGCTTCTCCATCACTTGTAACCATTAACCAGTATCAATAGACAAGTTTCTCTCTCCCTTGCTTGTGTTTTAACAATATCACAATGTAAGGAGTTAAATATTATGGTTTAGAGACTGCCTTAGCTCTTTCTCTCTTAAAGCAGCCTAATACTTGTCAAACTCAGTCTAAACTCCTCTTTATCTATTGTCTTAAACTCTGGCTTGTTCTAAATTCCATTCATCTAAGTACACAAACTCTAAGTGTTGTGTTACTTCTCAAGAATAAATTCATACTAGAGAGTTTCTGCTTCATATAACCAGTTTACTATCTAGGATCTTGGTTATAGTGTAAGCTGTTTAAGAGGATTCAACCACCAGTTGGTTGTCTCTTTCTTTGAATGGTGAGTTCATGTTGTATGTTTGAAGAGGATTCAGTTACAAGTTAACTGAATACTCTCTTGACATGAGACAAACACTCATGATTTCCAACATGGTATCAGAGCCTAGCTCTTCTATGGGAAAACTCACCGCATTCTCTGTGTTTTTCTTGAATCAAATCCTTTCTCTCCCACTATGATATAGTGTAAGCTTGGTCAATACTTGTTAGTTTCTTGAAATCAAGCTTCAAGAGAGGAAATGATTCAAAAATGCTTCACTATTATGTTTTATCCATTGGATAATAGCTTTCTATTGATGGAGCTTCTGTTTAACCAGTGGACAAACTGTTTTGATTCATTGGTTTCATTGTAGTCTAGGCCACAAGAAATACTTGTTCATGTGTTATTCTGATGGTTCTCTTGTTGCAAGATCTGGAAAACATCATTTCATGAGTTATTCCAGAGGCACATGTCTATGATCAGTGGATAAATTAATTGTCCAATGGTCCATTGTGTTTCAGCTACTAAAGCACCAACTCATGATGAGTATTGGATGCTCCTGACTGTCAATGCTTCCGCAAAACTCAAGAAAACATAGCAAAACTCTGTCCATTAGAACTCTTGAGAAAATTCTCTTTTTCTATTCTCTATTCTCTATTCTCTCATTCTCTGATTCTCCAGGTTACTTATTCTCCATCATTCTCCCATTCTCTGGCTACTAATACTATGGTTACATCATTCTCTACTCTCTACTGATACTCTGGTTACTTATACTCTCTGGTTACTTAAATCTCTATTCTCACAATCTTGTTTAGAATCTGCCTAAGGTTGTGAAACTGTCTTGAAGTTAAGCTGTCTTGAAAGAATAGTCTTGCTTCTGTCCTTAGAAAACTTGATTGTGTTGTTGCATGAATGCTTAGTCTTGTTGATTAGGATTCGGATAGTGTTTCTAGGATATAATCATGAAAATATCTGTTTATTGCTTGTTTGAAATGTGTTTTTAAGATTAGACTTGGTGAAAACCCATGATCTGATCTCTTGTTGCTACTGATGCTTGTCTTAGTGTTTGTTGACAGGCTGCCCATGTTGATCAGAGCCTACACTTGATCTATATTCCTGACCATGGATATTGCCCACTGCCCATCAACACTTTGGACACTGATTGTGTCCATTAGCTCCCAAGATGGTTGAGAGGATGAATGGTGCAGTGGAGAGATTGCTCAGAAGTTACTTACCTGATGCCAAGAGGGTGGACAGGAAGAAAACTCAAGAGAAAATGCCACAATTCAAGCCAAGAGGGTTATGGTCTCAAGGCATTGGTGATAAATCACTGGCTCTTATCTTCCAAGCTTGACCACATACTCTCATTATCAGGTCAATCTTGAGAAGGGGTGTTAATATGAGAAGCCAGTGTCCATATTCTTATGCAAGGGAAGTACCTAAAACTATATTTATTCTTGTTTGAATAGGTTTTCCCCTTGAGAATTGATGCAAGTGTGTGTGCATTGTTTGAATCAGGTAATTGGAACTCATGAGAAGAGTCTGGTCGTGGATCAAACCCTTTAATGATTGCAGGATGTTAGACGAAAAGGGGAGATAAAGAACCAGCCACATGGAGAGTTCCAAGCAGTTTTGAGTTTGAAGTAAGGAAGGCATTGGTGCCTGCTTGCCATTAAACTAAGGCCATGATCCAGGGTTTATGAGTCCTTAAACTTGATCATAAGACTCATAAATCCACTGGCCAATCCCTAGGCTGAGAGTGGTTGCACTCTTTTTCCCTAAGTATGGTTTTATCCCAAGAGGTTTTCTATACTTAGGTTTTTAATGAGGCAAGTACTCTCAGTTCCAAGATTGCCCAAGGATCTTCTATGGTCAAGCTTGAGGGGGAGTGTTAAAATAAAGATAGGAATGACCAGAAGAAGAAGCTGGTTGATGATTTAAAGAGAGTTCATCAAGAGAAGCCAATTTGGTTCTGACCGTACAGAATTGCTCCAAAAGCAATCATCTTGACCTAACTTACCTTGCAAGGCATGAAATGAGTGGTAAGTCTTAACGGACGTTTCTAAGCTCCAGAAACCTTAGGATACTCAGTTTGAAATCAAAAGGAAGGATCTGGTTTGAATTAGGCAGACAAAAGTCACATGGGTGCATAAGGAGTTGTAGCAGACTTGTCACTATCACCATGGGGACCACACCCTGCCTCATGTCCCTTTATACTCTTCCTGGACGAGCCAAACCTTGGTTGTATTCCCTTTGGCCTCTTCTCATTCTCTAAGTAATTATTTATTTATATTTTCATGTTTTAGTAATTGTTTAATCATGTGTATTGCCTATTTAAAGGCTTCTCCATCACTTGTAACATTAAACCATTATCAATAGACAAGTTTCTCTCTCTAATTTCGTGTGCTTTCTCTCTCGCTTGCTTGTTTCTAAACAATATTCACAATGTAAGGAGTTAAGTATTATGGTTTAGAGGCTGCCTTAGCTCTTTCTCCCTTAAGGCAGCCTAATACTTGTCAAACTCACTCTAAAATCTTCTTCATCTATTGTCTTAAACTCTAGCTTACTGATTCTAAATCTCATTCATCTAAGTACACAAACTCTAAGTGTTGTGTTACTTCTCAAGGATAGATTCATACTAGAGAGTTTCTGCTTCATATAACCAGTTTATTGTCTAGAATCTTGTTATAGTGTAGGCTGTGTAAGAGGATTCAACCACCAGTTGGTTGTCTCTTTCTTTTAATGGTGTGTTCCTGTTGTATGGTTGAAGACGATTCAGTTACAAGTTAACTGAATACTCTCTTGACATGAGACAAACACTCATGATTTCCAACAATGGAGGTGACAAGCGCATGACTTGTGAACATTGCAAGAAGCAAGGTCATTCCAAGAACAACTTTTGGATACTCCTTCCTCATCTCAGGCCACCCAAGTTCAACAAGGCTAAGGCTCATAAAGCGATAGCTCAGGAAGCACAACCAAGTGATGCTCCTATGCGCATGGGAGAAGATGGGAGAGCCATGGTCTCAACAACACATGTGGTTGGATCAACCCCTCAGGCCACTTCTCAGATCCCCAATGATGATGCCTTCATTTGCAAGTCAGAAATTGAGGCTGTGATAAAGGCTCTCAATGCAAACTCTGGAAACAATAGTATTAATGCTGTAAACTCTATTCAAAATGCAACACAAACTACTAGGCCTTTGATAATTGACTCAAGAGCTTTTCACCTTATGATTAGCGATGTTAAACTCATTAGTGATGTCAAACCAATTATAGGTAGTGAAGTGATTGCAAATGGTGATAGAATACCCATTGAAGGTATAGGAAATTTGAGTGGTTTTAAGGAATCTCAAGCATTTTACATGCCTACTTTCACATATAACTTTTTATCTGTTAAGAGAAAAACTAATGATCTTAATTGCAATGTTATTGTTAGTACTAATGATGTGTGCTTTGAGGATATTAAGACCAGAAAGATGCTGGGAGAAGGTGTGAGGAAAGGGAGAGCTTTATTTACTTGAAAACACCAAGCTTAGATCAGAATCTTCTTGTAATTTAAATTTTGGCTCTGTTTTAGCTAGTGATGTGTTATGGCATGCTCAAATAGGTCACCCTCATGCTCGTGCCTTAGAATTAATGTTGCTAATCTATCTTTTACGGATGAAAACTGTGAGGCTTCTATTTTTGATAAACATTGCAAATCTATTTTTCCTAAATCTATGACTATCTATGAAAATTGCTTTGATCTAGTTCACTCTGATGTTACAGATAGCACCTTGTGCATCTAGAGAGACCCATAAGTACTTTGTTACATTCATAGATGGAAATCAAAATATACAGGGCTCACCTTGATTCAAAGTAAAGATAGAGTTTTAGAAGCCTTTATTAACTTCCAGAACTATGTAACTAACCATTTCAATTCTAACATAAAAAAATTTAGGTCTGATGATGGTGGAGAATACATAAATCACACCTTCAAACATCACTTAGCAAAACATGTAATTATACATCAAACAAGCTGCCCATATATACCACACCAAAATGGAGTGGCTGAAAGGAAGAACCGTCATCTCATGGAGGTTGCAAGGAGCATGATGTTCCACACCAATTCAACGCTTCACATTCAACATGTAAAGGGGATAGGTTGTGTCGGATTTTCATAGATCCCATAAACTAACAGCTGCCTCCTTTGCAAATGAGAACCA
>CAJHQP010008441.1:0-26918 GCA_905132765.1 Moricandia arvensis | reverse complement strand
GAAGTATCGGGACCTTGAATGGCTTTCAGGGAGCATCAACCGTGTCCTTTCCGTTCATTTATGATCGGGGTGTCACAACAAGGATCTCGCATAATCATTAGGTGACATCTCCCGATCTATGCATGCACATGATACACCTTGATGATGAATCTAAATCATCCAACGAGCACCAGCGGATATTGAATACCAACCTGGAGGAAGTAGTTAAAAATGAAATCATGAAACTTCTAGAAGCATGTGTTTATTTATCCGATCTCAGCCAGCAAACTAGGTCATTCCGGTTCATGTTGTCCCGAAGAAAGGAGGAATCACTGTGGTAAAGAATGACAAAGACGAATTGATCCTTACTAGAACTGTCACCGGAAACAGAATGTGTATCGATTACAGGAAACTAAATGCTGCCACGTGAAAAGATCATTTCCCTTTACCTTTATCAATCAGATGTTAGAAATGGCTGGCAAGCCACGGATACTACTGTTTTCTCGACGGGTTATTCCAGATTCTTCCAGATTCTCATACATCCGGACGATCAAGAAAAGATCAACATTTACTTGTCCCTATGGAACATTCGCATATCGCAGGATGTCATTCGGACCCTGTAACGCCCCTGCGACGTTCCAAAAGATGCATGATGTCGAATTCACCGATATGATCGAGGACTTCATGGAGGTTTCTTGGATGACTTCTCATTATATGGTCAAAATTTCAAAAAAATGTCTCAATAACCTATGTAAGGTCCTAGCTAGAATGCGAAGAGAAAAATCTGGTTTTGAACTTGGGAAAAATGCCATTTTATTTGTTATAGCGGAATTATCTTGGACACAAGGTCTCAGCAGACGGAATTGAGGTGGACAAGGAAAATATTGAAGTAATGACTAGACTGCCACCACCCACTTAATGTCAAAGACGTTAGATGCTTTCTAGGACATGCTGGATTCTATAGGCGATTCATAAAAGATTTTAGCAAAATGCTAGAACCCCTTACTGCGCTCCTATGCAAAGAGGTGAAATTCGATTTTACACCTGAATGTCTCGACGCCTTTAAGAAATTAAATCCGCACTGATATCCGCCCATGTTGTCCAAGAACCAGACTGGGATCTACCATTCGAAATTATGAGTGACGCCAGCGATTTCGCTGTAGGCGCAGTACTTGGGAAAAAGAAAGACAAAAAGTTACATGCCATATATTAACGCCAACAGAACTCTAGACGATGCGCAAACGCAATTATGCGACAACGGAAAAAAGATTTATTATTTGTGGTCTTCGCCTTCAAAAATTCCGTCCCTATCTAGTCGGTTCAAAAGTAGTAGTTCACACCGACCACATGGCATTGAAATACTTAATGAACAAAAGAACGCTAAGCCAAGACTTTACGATGAATTCTACTCCTTTAAGAATTTGACATAGAAGTCAAAGATAACAAAAAGGGGTGGGAAATGGAGTCGCATATCACTTGTCACGAATAAAAATATATGACGACATTCCTATAGATGATTTCTTTCCCATAGAAAATGTGTACTTAGTAGAATCGACTTTCGTTGGTAGAGTTAGGTCGGCGCATGAAGTGGAATCGACAGACCACCATACTAAACCCATCGAACGACTGCAGACATAAAGCGTCAATCGATGTTTTCCATCCACCGTCGATCGATAATACACTCGAGAAGGACGATGAAATAATCATTCCGATAAATATCAACATTAGTTGTAACCCTTCAATCCCAAATAATGATTCTCCTGGAGGTAGAAGTTTGAATAGGAGGTGTGTGTGCCTTGAACACCACTTATAGACCTTGGTACGGCAAATATAATAAACTACCTTGCGGCCGAAGTAGAACCCAAACTCTTCAAAGGATATCATAAGAACAAATTTTGAGAGAAATCCGGAGATATCACTAGGATGACCTTATCTTTATAAACGTTGTTCTGATGGCATATACAGATGATGTGTTTCTGAAAGCTAAACTCCAGAAATCTTATATAATTTTCACGGATCCGATTACGCTGGACATTTCGCTAGTTTTAAGACAGTGTCAAAATCCTAACAAGCATGTTGTTATAGCCTATTTATTATCAGTTTTGAGGCCATGTTATAGGCTCTACTTAGGGTCCATTATGTGTGTCTCGGCTATGTTTTAAGGTCTTTACAGGTCCATGTACGTTTTAGAGATATATGGAAATACTTGGATATTTTGGAGCATTTATAGGACAATAATCCGTAGCTGATCACTGAGAGAGTCGGAGTACAATACTGCCGTCAATCGACGACACTACCTTGGCGTCAACCGATGTTACATGACCCAGATCGATCGATGCTGAACACTTGACACCAATCGGTGACCGATTCGCATACAGTCGATTTCAAGCCCAAGTTAGAGACAAGATACAAGATTACAAGATAACCCTTGGACGAGTTTTGATCTAGATTTTAGGGTTTTATATTTATACTTTATGTATGACACCAGTGACGCAAGTGGCGTACGCTGCGAGATTCTAGATTTTTAGTATTCTGTTAGGATTTATTTAGGGGAGAAGATTCATAACTCCTTAGGGAGATTTGGATTGTAACCCCAATATTTTCTCTATGCATTATATTCAGATTATTATTCTTACTTTGATTATGTCTGAGTAGTTACCAACTAGATTTAGGGTTGTATGATAGCAATCATGGATTATCCCAAAAGTAGGATTGCTAGGTAAATTAATATCCATCAATTGAGTTGTGCTTAATGCTTACATTCTAGAGTAGCTAACTAGGATCTCAAAAGTAGGACATGGACGACTACGAGAGTATGTTCTCTACCAGAATAGACTCCATTGAACTAGGTTGTTAGGCGCATGCGAGAGCTGGTCTAATTAGCTTGGTGAACATATCAAATTACGTTCACACTTCCTTCGATTTCACCGTCGATCGACATCACGCCTTGGCCTTCCGATCGGTGGTCTTTCCCTTTTGCTCGCATATGAGAGTTGGAGTTAAAATGGTCATAATATTTAATATTTAAGTTTAGAATATTTACATATATGTGCATCTTATTCCCTATAATTCATGAAGCTTGAAACCCTAGATCTAGCATATTACATTTGCATCTAGTTAGTCTATTATCATATTTCCATATATACATTATTAGCATATTTCCATATTGCATCTACACCTTCTAATAAGGAATATTTTCTTAACTGATTCCAAATATATATAATCACCTAGCTTACTCTTTAGAAATAAGAAATCTATTGTGTGACATTGTTCTCTGTGGATTCGATCCCTAAGTACTACAACCTTATCTCTCTGGCAAGAGATTGTTTTGTGTGTTAGGATTAAGGGTTAATTTGAACGTTAATTATTTAAGATATTATACCCTGCTAGAGCAATAAACACACCCCATGTCAAATTTGGCGCCGTTGGCCGGGGAACATTGATCGCCATTAAATTTAATTTCTAGGATTTTGTCCTAGGTTTGTTTTTATTGTCAAGTTTCTGATTTTCTTTTACTTTGTCTTTCGGGTGCATGCAAAAGAGTATTAGGAGCAACAAAGGACAATAATTACTATTCTCAACCCACACAAGATCATTAATCCAACAGTTCGGTTGGGAAGAAGCATCGATCGACGGAATCTATTAAGTGACGACCGACACTTCTTTACGGAAAGCATCTAGCGACATCAGAAATCTAGCATCCGACCGACATTGATCACTTAGCATCGATCGACAGCATCTCATCCGCAACGAACGACGACAGCAGACGACTTCAGATGGTTGCGCTTATAATTGTTGTTCAGAATGAGAATGGAGACTTGCATGACCTCAACGGTCATCTGCGTAATGCAGCAGGTCAAAAGATAGACGATCAGGGGGCTGTAATCCCTGATACATAAGCAGAAGAAGACGCTGCATTAGCTCAACCGGAAGCTAACGCCCAATCTTCTCAGAGAGCGCTGGCTGACTACAACTGTCAAGACCAGTTCTACACCAACAGATCCGACATTCGTCCTCCAGCTTTTCAGAGAAAAGATTTTGAGATCATGCCTGCTTTCTTTGGACTTGTATCGCAGACACCTTACCATGGGTTGCGACATGAAGCACCCTATGAATCATCTGGAGCTATTTGAGGATCCAATGACTGTTATTAAAGCCCATGGAGTCCCTGAGGACTATCTTTTCTGTAAGCTCTTCAAGTACTCACTTGCTGGAGAAGCTTCATATTGGCTTAAGCAACTACCACCAGGATCTCTGACATCATGGACTGACATCAAGAACGCTTTCTTGCGTAACTTTATTGATGACGCGAGAGCAGAAGATCTGAGGAGCAAGATTGCTACTTTTTCAAAAGAACCTTCAGAGTCCTTCAGACACTCATCGATCAGATTCAAGTTATAACAGAGAGACTATCCACATCATGGGTTCAACAAAGTGCAGCTTCTTAGCACTTTCTTCAGAGGTATTGGATTACAATATCAGATGCTTTTGGATATAACTAGTGAGGGAAATATCAGCACTAGGAGCCCTGAAGAAGCTACGAGATTGATTGAGAATTTGGCATCAGCACCAAGAACACAGATTTTGAGAGAAGGAAATCATCTCCATCTGTGAGCAAGGAGCAGATTGAAGAGGTCAAGGCAAAACTGGATAGTGTTCCTAAAATTTTCAAGAAGCAGGTTACTTTGGCAGAAGTAGAAGCAATTGAGTCTGGGAAATGAGATTGAAGAAGTGGATGTAAACTACATTGATGAGAATGGTTTCCTGAGACAAGGGAATCAAGGCTTCAACAGGAACTCTTATGGTACTGGTCAAAGGAGTAACTTTAATCAGAATTCACAGCGAAAGCCCTTCAACAACAACATGACTTTGGATCTTCCTACTACCAGAATCCTCCTCCAGAAGGTCCGAAAAGCAAGATTGAAGCAATGCTTGACAGATTTTTAAAGGGACAACAGTAGATGACTGTGGATTTCAATGGAAAGATAGATGTTCTGTACCTCAACCTCAATACCGATTCGAAAACCTCAGCACTCATGTGAGGAAATTGGAGAATTAAGTGATGAAAACAAGTGAGACCATTAAGAGGCATGAGAGCTTGATTAAAGAGAAGATCTAGGCTGGACAAAAGCACCACCTCAATGCATTGATTGATGATGATTTATGACAGGAAGTCAAGAGAGAGAAGCCCTAAGACAATGATTTATGTGTGGAAATTCCATATCACTCGGCACTTCTCATTCGCATCGATCGACACCAACCAGAGTGAACGAGCGACGGTGAAACCTATAGGATCAGTGGCTTCATGTGAATCGAATAACATCGATCGACACCATTCTCCTGACATCGATCGAAAGTATGATAGAAGAATTGATCGACAGTACACACTCAACATCAATCGACAAGAGAGAAACCCGGTTGACTACCGAACCTTGATGCTAGTTTGATTGTACGTCCGACCGTGACAGTTTCAGAACAGAATACAGACACATCTGAAGCTATGGATACTGATATAGAAGATGAGGTACACTCAAAGAGGAGGCAGAAGATCCCAAACATCAACGCAAAGAAGCCAATGAAAAGGAGATAAATATCTTTGCTAAAAGGGTTTTTAAAATTCCTCTAGATATTTCTTTTGATGAAGCTTATTATACTCACAAATTTTGGATGCTTTTCAGGGAAACAAAGGAGACAGATAATGTTCAATCACCTCAGAGAGAAGATGAAGCAGAGGACATGTCTGAAGAAGAAAAGTGATTCTGGCAAATTCGTGGTTCCATGCTTCATCAAAGGAAAACAAATATCCCAACGCCCTTTGTGACATGGGATCTTCAGTGAGCATTATGCCAAAGTCTATGGCAGAGGAGCTGGACCTGAAAGTGGAACCCTCCAACGATTCTTTTACATTCGTAGACTGCTCAAGAAGTGAACTTTCAGGAGGGATGGTAAAATATGTTCCAGTGCATATCAACAATACCTTATTTCAAACAGACTTTCATGTGATGGACATCAGGATAGATTGGAACTCTTCTCTACTACTTGGGAGAGCATTCAAGGCTAATGTGGGAGCCATATGCGATATGAAGTTAAAAGGTTGTATCTATTTCTAATTGATCAAAATAGTTTTTATGAACCTGTCAAGAATACGAACAAGGCTACTCTGATTAAATTCTGAAATGATGCAGAGCTTGTGGCCACATGCTTCTGCGATTACGAGTTGTTGAGGAATCGGAAGAAGGAGCATCGATCGATACCCCACCCAACACATCGATATATGACCTTACAGTTCAACAATCGATCGACACCCACTCTATAGAATCGATCGACAGTCAAAGTTCAGAAAAAGTCCACACCTACCATGGAAATTTTGATTACAACACATCCTACCTCGAGTACGACGAAGACTACAAAGAAGAAGAAATAATTGAATATTGAGGGATTGCTATGGAAGAGGCTGGTGTTTTTCATGTTTCCCATCAAATTGGGAAATCGACATCGATCGTAACCTTACACCATCGATCGATACTGGGAATGAAGCAGAAACCGAACGAGATTCAACTGCAGAACGCAAAAGGGAATATGGTTATCTAGAACCATATGAGTTCGATATTATAAGAGTTTTAGATGGTCACTCAAGTGCTACCGATTGGTTGGATAAATCCCCTAGTAATAGACGGTCGCGTAGAGTATGGCACAAGAGCTTATGATGCTGATGGCAAAAGAATTTTCCATTGGGAAAAGAAAGATGAGTATGGCATATACAGAGATGAGAATAGTAATTCACAAGCTATGGATGCAAGAGTTGTGAATGTGCAAGAAGAAGATATCAGGGCAGTACTTGAGAGATCTACTATGTTTGAGTACAACTACATATGTTTACCTGAACATGCAGCAAAGATCACTATGTCTAGGCAGAAACAAAAGACATACAGCACAACATAGGTTGACGATATTGTGAATGAGATCTATGAAGCTCAAGAGATGTCATTGGATCATTTCTACAGGAGGCTTGATGATGCCTACTATCCTATATACAAGTGCCTCACCGGTTTGACTACACGCATGGATGAGATGAAACAAGATTTGGATATTGTTCAAAGACAGCATGCGAGTGGACCAGAAAGAGTGACATCGATCGACAGCAGCATCATGCCATCGATCAATACTGATTTCAACAGAATAAACCTCGATCTGATACCACTTGACATGTAGGACCTAATCCTGATCTTTCGACTCAACTGGACCTTGTAGGCTTATTTTCCAGAACATTGCTTGTTTTATTCATTTTTATCAATTATTTACTAAGTCATATTCGGAAATATGAGGTTCGTAAACAATCGACTAGATAGTATAAAAGAATATTGAATGAATTACTTTGTGCTTCCTAATAACATGTCATCCAATACATAGTTACTACAAGTCTCATAAACTATAAGTAACTCATCCCTAACATCATCTAACCACACTCCACACAGCCTCTCACTGATTGAATCTTCATGGCTCCTTGGCTTGACCACGATCAGCCTCAGTTCTTGAAACCATAACCAACATAAGCATTAATCTTAACCGAAGAAAGAATGGTTGATTCTACTGCCTGGCTTGGTTCCTAGAACTGTGATAAACCTCAATCAATATAATCGTAGAAAAATAGAACCTATCTACCTTATCCTAAGTCGATCATTCAACCACCCCACATGACTTTAGAATTGGTAGACAGTCCAAATAAAACATAGAACATGACCAGAACCATATTGTTCCTAGAAACCAATCCGCCAATCCAAATAGAGTCTAGGTTCAACCGGACACTATTGAAGTCCGGCTCCTAAGCCTCTATACTTATTTACCTCAATCGGCACTAAGCATGGATCCATACCACCGAGTGAGATCCCAACCCATCCGGAACGTTTAGACACTTGACCAGACCTTTGAACCCCTTAGTCCGGTTAAACGAACCGTGTATATGTCCAGACTACAAAAGCCTCAGATTGACTCATATGGATCGGACATAACCGCATCCAATGACACCGGTTAGAACCATGCAACCCTTGGTCGATGGCACCCTTTGGTCGATGGCAGCTTGTGGTCGATCGGACCTTTTGGTCGACGACACCTTTTGGTTGATCGGACCTTTTGGTCGACGACACCTTTGGTCGATCGCACGTTTTGGTGACCCCACCATTCTTTGGTCACTCATGACTCTTGGAAGAAGAAGAAGAAGAAGAAGAAGAAGAAGAAGAAGAAGAAGAAGAAGAAGAAGAAGAAGAAGAAGAAAGAAGAAGAGAAGAAGAAGAAGAAGAAGAAGAAGAAGAAGAAGAAGAAGAAGAAGAAGAAGAAGAAGAAGAAGAAGAAGAAGAAGAAGAAGAATGGACCAGGCCATAGACTCGACCTTTGGGGCCGTCCATCTAGACTGATGGATCGCCGGTCCATCACATACCTTGGAAAAATTATTTGGGTTCTCCACGTTCTTCCCCTTGTTAGATCCTCCCATTCTTGAACGAAAAATGCTTTCCCAAACGATTGAACTCGCCGGAAAACAACCACCAAAATCGGCCTTCGTCTTGGCTGGAAACTCTCTCTCTTTCTCTCTCACGATATTTCTGTGAGTTTTTTACTCTCGAACTGATGATGTAAATCGACAGAGAGGGTCCTTGTTTATGTAGAATGATCGGCGAGGACCTGCTCCATGAACATGCACGACTTGCTAGGCGAATGGGCATGACTTGGTCGATAGGTTGCACCCCTCGGCCACATGCACCCCCTCGCATATAATTATCCTTTCATGGGTCTAGATAAAGCCCAAACAGAAACCCAGACCCTCCAGGCTTAGCCCACAGCCTTACCCAAGAACCCACCGGACCCTACCCACCATAGCCGGACTAACAAGCCCACCATCGGCCTGGACCCGGACCAACTGCCAAAGACCCGAACAGTCCGTCCAATTGATTTGAGCTGATCCCCAGCTTGTCAAGCTGAGTGAGCATGTAGCTCAGCTGAATGAGCTGAATTAAGTCGGACTGAGCTAGACTGAGACTGGTTGAGCTACATCTAGCTTGTCAAGCTATCCGTTTACTTCGTCAAGCTACCTTAACACTCGCTCAGCTTCTTTTACTCGTTTCTATCCCTCATATTTGGTTAAGTCTTCACATACTTAACCCTATCCTGACCATGGATCGCCTGCCTCTTGATCAGAGTCATCTGTATCTCATTTCCTCGAACCATGGCCAGTCACATGATCCTATATAGATCGGGGGCGTGACATGAGACCTTCTCTTCTTCTGCTACTGTCACGAGCACCTCCCTGAAGGTCATACTTCTTCCTCCCACCAGACGGTGCATCATCTTACCCAAATTCCTAGTCAACATACCCATGGTATCTTCAGTCTTCTAAAATCTATCATCATCTTCGTCAACTACAAGCGCTATACTCCTTGACGCACTACTTGACGTAGGGACCGAGCTACTATATGTATCCATCTCTTCTGCATTCATAAAACCCACAAGTTTTTCAAACTTGAGCTCATCCACGTTGTAGTCATCTTCAAGACCACCTTGTGAGATGAAAACCTAGTTGGAAGACAACGTAGTAACTTCTTTACCAGCTTTTTCTCCTCGTACTTCTATCCAAGTATAGATGCTTCATTCACCTTATAATTGGGTTCTGCACTGAAGCTTGCCACAAATCAACATCAAGCCACTTGAGATTCTCAAACTGCAATCCAAGATGGTCTAGACTTTTCCTTTTGACACTCTCATCTCCTTCAAACGAATTCAAAAAGGTCTCCCACGCCTCTTTAGCAAAAGCACTCCCCTGGATTAGTTGAAACTATTATGCTTCAACAGCTAAAAAATTGCGCTCTGCTTCTGTCCAATCCTCTTTGTCTTGGGCTTCTTCCCATCTTCTGTGACTATGTTGGTCTCCTCCCAAAAAATCTCCATAGCTGTCCAGGCATCCTAACTGATTCCTCGAATCAATTGTTTCATGCGAGCCATCTAGTGACCATACTGGTCCGTATTCCACATGATTTCCTTTTGCATGGAAACAATCATATCCATCTTCACTTTAGAATCACACCAATAACTTAGATGATCTGCTCTAATACCAATTGTAAGTGCAAGATGCAAACACAATACAATAGTACATAAGATTAATTGAGAGACAAACTAGTATAAGCAAACACCTATGCTTTATTAGAAATCTTCTTAAAAAATATATTACAAGATCTGCTTAATGCAGCTTTTACATATCTTGTGTTAACATCTAAAACACACGCTAGTGATAGAGTTCTAATCTATCCAACCTTGTCTTCTCTCTCATGATACGTCAGCAAGTGCTTCATGATGACAAAAACACTTGCAAGAGCTTTGCTCTCTCTCTCTTTCTAAAATCAGTCTCTATGTCTTTGTTTCAATATAGACAACCCCATAATTATTTTATAATTAGTTTCCACATTCCCAAAATCCTTTATCTAAAGAACCCATAAATATGGACATCTTCCATATAATTAAGTGCAACTTTCCTTTTCTTCGAATTGCACTAATTCATTTTCATAAATATGCTCCTCGAGTTTATTTCTCTTGCATTTTCTCCAAAATACATACTTGCTGCCTGGATATACATGACTCCAAATCAGCATCTTGATTCTACATAGTCTTCACTACTCAACACGTTGTCTGTGTCAACAACTAATTCAAGGCATACTATTGACATCTACAAGATGTTGCTTGGATCTTCAGATTGATCGTTGGATTTATGATGATGATATTGAGAGACATATAACCAATTAATTAGAAGAATCAAAGTTTTTCAATAACAATATGAATCATTTTTAAGCAAAAAAAATATCAATAATTATTTTTATCGTTTTGTTTCGTGATATCTTCTATAATATATATACATATGAGAGAATTATAAAATGATTATGCTACGGGTTTGATATGGACAATATGTAATAATTCAATTATTTTGACAGAAAGTTAGTCATAATAACTGGTGGAACAATAGAACATGCTCATAATTAATATACCGGTCTTGTAACTAAATGATGGACTTAAACTAAATTTTTGAAATAATAAAATTTTAATTTGACATTAAATATAATTTATCCATTTTAAACTAATACTAAGTTGAAATCCGCGCCAAATATTATTTAATACTTTTATAATATCAAATTAATATATTATTAAATAGTAATCTAGCTGCCAACAAATTATATTCAGGACCACTTAATCATTTTTCTTACTTCTTAAATTTACTTGATGTTATGTTGAATGAAAGGAGGCGTTTATATAGTATACGAAAACCTTTGGGGTGATTCTTACGTCTAAGTCTTAAAGTGTGGTAAAACAAATATTTAAGGAATATACTGAGTAGTTACACTTATAATATATGGAAACTTTTGTTCGAAAACAAAATCTACATTGAAGATAGAAATATTGGAATATTAAATTCGCCAAATTTTCTTGTCAATCAAGCCAAAAAGATTTATCCACTTTATATGATTTTAATGATTTAAATGATTTTTAAAAATTGTGTCCCAAATTTGCTTGTCAATCAAACCAAAAAAGATTGCACTCTAATTAATGAATATCATTTTGTAGAAATTGCGTAACAATCAAATCGATGTGTATTAATTAATACATATCTTATTACATAACCTTTCTCCAAACATTATAAAATCTTGTATTGTTGCATTACGTAAAAACAACACGGCGTGAAGTTACATGAATATAAACGGTGCACAATTAGACTTAAACGTAAACCGAAACTATATTATAAAAGAATGTAAAAAATTTTGTTTCATAAGTTATGTCTATTTTTATAACATAGAAAAAAGTCTAAATGCAACAACTTTATATACAATAGTAATAATTGTCAAGCGTTTGCTGTTATAAAATATATAAATAACATAGATACAATTTCGAATTTAAAGCAATTGTGTTTGGTTGGTTTTAAATTTCATCCAATGTGCTGATGAAATTTTAATATTATAAAAATTGTAAAAACTTTGTATGTTTCATAAGTTAGGTCTATTTTTATATACAATAGTGGTAGTTGTCAGAATTGACATGATCTTCAGTCAAGCGTTTGTTGTTATTCTATATATAAATAATATAGATTTAATTTTGTATTTGATGCAATTTTGTTAGTTTAGTTTTAATCTTTTTCCAGTTTGTTGATGAAATTCTAGTATAACAAACATAGACAGCGGAGGAAGAAATAAGAGCATTGGGACAATATACATTTGTTCATTCTTTCATTATATTAAGAAGGAAAAGGGTCCGTGTATTAAAAACGGCAGAATAATGTTTTAGGCACGTCCAATATATCTCAGTGGCAGGAAACTCTAATTATCTCAGTGAATAAAGGGTATTTTCAAAATCAGGCTGAAAAGGCTTGAGAGTGAGACACGTCAGCACATTCAATTGTGAATAACTTACACTTTACTTTGAAGGTTAATATACTCCAATGTTTTTTAATTAATAAAAAGAGATGGATTAATGATGTGGTTACTTATTGATTATCCATACAAAAAATCATGAATCATATATATTTAATAAGAGAGTTTTCTCTCGCCTAAAGCTATCCACATCATCAACTTCATTAAACTAAACATTAAAGTCTATCAAGTAACCAATAAAACATAAATATATACTATTAACTTTTTTGACTAAAATTAAAAAACGAATCTTGATTTTTAAAATAAAAAAAAAGTTGAAATTATTATGAAATTATAACTATAATAGTGTGTATAATGGATAAGCATACAAAATTCATGTTAACAAATAATGAGAGAGTTTTCTCTCCTCTAAAGCTATCCACATCATCAACTTTATTAAACTAAACATTAAAGTCTATCAAGTAACCATTTAAAACATAAATATATACTATAACTTTCTTAACTAAAACTAAAAAAACGAAACTTGATTTTTAAAATAAAATAAGTAGAAATCATTATGAAATTGTAACTATAAGAGTGTGTATAATGGATAAGCATACAAAATCCATGTTAACAAATAATGGTTGTTCCTAAGAGTATTTTTTTTCATTTTTATGTATTTGATTTTGGTTTTTATAATAGACAAATATATACTATAAATTTTTAACTATAATAAAAAGAGAAATACCTTAAGATTGACCTAAAAAAAAGTTTTTGTCATCAAAATAGTCTTAAGGAGAAAAATGACCAAAATATTTTATTAAAGAGTGTAAATATACATTTATACCCAGAGTTATGAGATGGGGTTTTTGAGGTGAGGTTTAAAATTAAAAAAAAATATTTAAATTTTCAAAATAAAAAAAAATCTAACTCGGTCATTTTTTTACTTGGAGACTTTTTCTGTGAAAGAAAACTAAAAGAAATATTTGAGAGATGTACCCAAATAAAAAACAAAAATTAATTTTAAAAATAAAAAAGTAGAAATCATTATGATATTCTAACTATAATAGTGTATATCATAGATAAGCATAAAAAGTCCATGTTAACAAAGAATAGCTGTCTCTAAGGGTATTTTTATAATAGACATGATCACAAAATATTTTTTTACAATTTGTATAACTCTATGAAACATTTTTATGTATTTTATTTTGGTTTTTATTATAGACATGAGCATAATATATTGTTTTACAATTTGTATAACTCTATGACATTATCATGTATTTTGTTTGACACTATGATAATAATTAATTTACTTTTTTTTTGTTCAGGAATATATATATATGTGTGTGTGTGTGTGTGTGTGTGTGTGTGTGTGTTTGTGTTTTGAAAATATATATAGTAACTTATGTTTTTAAAATGATTTTACTTTGTTTGTTTATGTGCACACCTGATATTTTGTAATATTTTGGTACAATATTTTTTAATTTAAAATAATAAAATAAAGAAACACTTTTAAAATATGATATTTTTTTCCAAATTTTATAGTTTGCATACATGTTTTTTCTCTTTTGTTTCAGCTTAGGATATGTTTAAATCTATGGAGAACAATAAAAATGAACGAATCGGCTCATGACTTGGAAGATTAAGTATTCCACAAACTACATAAGCACCATAAATATTATACTCTAAATAGGTTCATTTTTTTGACATCAAATGACTATTCTATTACTCAGACTTGAAGTGGTCTGGAAAGCCTGACTGGAATAGAACAACCAACGAAACAAAGATCTTTATGAAATGCTCGTGCAGTCTTGGCCAGTGCGTCTTAAATTCCATTGTGATCCCTTGGGACATATCTCAAAGTCTGGGAAGCATATTATTAGCGTCTTAATAGCCTCCAATCCCGTTGCAAAATTCAGCCATGCTTGCGGTTCCGTTACCATAGCGATAATGTCCTTAACATCTGTGCCAACGCTGGCATGACGAATATTGAAGCATGCTCTCCATTGTCCATCTAAGAGCTTCTTGTTAAGTGTGAAGGGCTGTCTCTCGCTTCCTTAGATTTTGCATCCCCATGAGGTCGATTTTCCCGCTACAGTTCTTCCACACCCATCCGCAACCACTATACTGATCTTTGGCAGTCCAAGAACCGTCGACCATACATATATTCTCCAGACTTAAGATCTGAGGTTCCTCGCTTATGTACGCTTGTAGGTTCTGATTGACCGTCTCATTAGAACTAACCCATGCTAGACATTCGCTTTCTACATATCTTACTAACTCCATAAGGTCTCTATCAGTCCCCCTAAATAGTTTATCATTACGGGCCTTCCAGATATACCAAATTACCCAAGGATAAGGGTCTCTGTTTGAATCAGGTGGAACAATTTCGTCATTTCTCCAAAAAAAGTAATCCATATTGGCATAAATGCTAGGTAATGGAAACATTTTTGACCAGAGGGCGTTGATGATAAAGCCCATACTTTTAGAGCATGAAGACACTCAAAAATGACATGAGTAATTGTTTCTTCCGGCTCCCCACATCGCTGACAGTAGTTATCGCATCTCATATTTATATAATTCAGATTTTTTGTTACCACCACATGTCATGTTATCAACTGGCACATAAGATGGCACATCTTCTGAGGTGCTTTTACTTTCCAAACAAAGGCTTGGAGGTCGGTTATACTAGGTTCACATTTCTCTCCCTCCTCATCTTTCCTCAAAAGGTTTTGGGCCACCGAGTAACCTGATTTAACCGTATACTTGTCGTTCTTGGTATAGCTCTAGCAGAAAGTATTTCTGTGATTTGTCATACTTGTAGCTAAATTCCTTATGTGAGGGATGTCTTCCGTATTAACATAATTTAGTGGGTTCATTAATAGGATAATTTAATGGTAGTGGAATAAGTGAGTCGAGTCATAAAACATTGTGATAGACAGACTAGAAAGAAAGCTAAAATAGAGTTCAAATACAAAATAAAGGTCAAACACCTTCTTAAAACAAAAATATTAACATTTCCGTATGATCAATGCACCAAATTTATTAAAAAGAATAGAAATAGATTACAAAGGGAAGAAGATGAATAATATTGAGTAACCACAATGGTCAAATCAACATGGTTCAAGAATAATACAACAAAAAAAATTAGCAATTAATAACGAAATGACAAATAAAAAAAACAACGATCAAAAAGTACCACTGAGCTTGCACGGGTTTGAGTAACTCTAGTAAATATAAATTGTGCAATCACTCAAATTTCAAATATGGTATATCTTTTGCATTAATTTGGGAGCTGCAATGAATTGTGACAATATATTTAACATTTTAACCAAAAAAAGTATTATTACAATACATTAAAAAATTTATATAACTATAATTTTAAACTAAAACATTTCAAAGAAGATATCTTTACATATGTTGTATCATAAGTCATAACTTATGACAACATTTGTGTCATTATTGTTTCTTTTTTTTAACACACATTACTATTTTTTCTATACGATGTAATTTGTTGACATTTAGTTACTTAATTTAAGTTTAAATTAGATATGCTATCTTCTAACTATGAATAATTTTTTTATTTTGATAGTGTATATATTGTTTTGTATACACTTCTGAAAAATTATATATACACAAATTTATATTTTCAAAAGTATATTTACACAGTTTGTAAATGGATTTTCACAAATAAAACTCAGTTACAAAATTTTCATATTATATGAACTCATGTTATATTGAATATATTAGTTACAAAATATATATTTCTCTCGGTTACATTACATAAAGTACATGTTATTAAAATGGACTCACCATATATTCAGGGGCGGAGCTAGAGAAAAAAATTATCGGGGGCATGATTAAATTTGTTAAAGTAATTAAAAGTAAAATTGCTAAAAACAAAGGGGCATAACTAAAGTTATCAAAAAAAATTACATGCAAATTTGAAAAGTTATCAGGAGCACATGTCCCACCCTTAGACTATGTGGCTTCGCCACTGCATATATTATAGTAAAGTTTTAAAATATTTAAGGAAAATCAAATTATTTATTTAGTTAATTTTCTTGTAGAAATAAAATAGACCATATGTTTAATATTGTATTGGCACTACATGGTTTGATGATATGTTATTTTGAACCATATATTAAAAATAAGACACATTATTTTGAATTTTATTATTTAAAGAAAAATATTAAATTAGTGTCTCGTAAGATTTATCAACGATTTCTTGTAAGCTTAAAAAATAAAACCAAACACTAAAGTTATTAATACAATATTGTAGAGTTATAATATAGATGTTGTAGGTTTATGTCATAACAATTTTTTAGTCAACATTTAATATAGAGAATAAATGATAGAGAACTAAGTTAATGGCATATGTAGTAATATTTTTAGTAAACAAATGGTTGCTAAATATTTAGTGTGAGAAGCTTTGTAGTGTTGACAGATCATCATAATAGCAAACTTGTTAATAATACATAAAAATAAAGTTACTATTTTAAATTGTATCTTTATTAATAACAAAGGGATATATTATATCTAATTTTTTCGGTCATATATATACTGAACTCAGAAAAAAAGAAAAATGTATTTTACGGGAACCATATCTTTATATAGTGAATATGCGCATGATATGAAATTTTATTGTGGAACAAAACACGAGAGTGAAGAAAAATGTTTGTCGAGTAGAAAGTATAAAAGGGGAGATTCGCATTATGCCAGTCCACCTGAAAGGGACACCAAGTCCGTACAATCTGACGTTGATTTAGTCAACAAATTGTTGGCCACATGCCGTTGATGACGTGTTGCAGTCTAACCCTTCTGATTTTTCTTCACCTTTTCCTTTTTTTTTCTTCATTGAAATTTTATAAATTTAACAAATATTTCAAATCAAATATACTTAAAACTTAGGCCCAAAATGTATGAGAGATAAATCGACAGAAATAACAATGATTTAGGTTTTAATTAATGTTTAGTATGATCTAACAAATCGGTTTTAGGGAAAAAATATCGGGTCCCTACACAAGTTATCACCAAACATGATATGAGAATGATGGAGACGGAGTGGGAAGAACCATTGTTGAATCGTATTGACAAGTGGCCAAAGAGAATAGAACAAAGACCATAGGAAAGACAAAAAGTTTTCTTGCTAGAGCTCATTGGGTCAGTTTTGAACGAGTTCATCACGTCAGTTTTGTCAAAGCTCATCAGGCCAAGTTTGGATGAGCTCATCAGATCGGGCTAGGCCATGTTGAATACTTGAACGAGTTAGACGAGACAGCGAACTATAAAAGGAGGGAACCTAGGTGAGGTTTTATGGAGAGGTTGTGGTCTTTGTTAGAAGGATGTAACAGCAAGAAGACAAGGAAGAAACGACCCAATTCATTTGGATTTGTCACCAGGCAAAGGGTTGGTCTTCGACCAAAGCGATTTTTTCAAAGTTAAATCTTTATTTTGTTTTCCTCGTTGTCTTATATATATAAATTCTATGTACTTCTTGCAAACACAAATTTTGATATTTTCTAATAAACCGGGTGTAAACTCTTTTTTTTCTTTGAGAGCATTTTTTGATTGTTGATATGTCATATCTAGCAATCGACTTGGCTAAAGCATTGGTATGTCATATCCACAGGGGAAGCCATTATTGGGTAAATCAAAAGACATATATACAAGATTTTGTGTGACCTTTCACTCCGTCGTCCATCCTTTTCGATGGTGTCAGTAAACCCTTTGAATGAGTATCTATCCTTCAACCATCTAAAAATGTGTATTCTTTGGGTCATGTCATATTAAGTAGTATCAGAGCTTCTTCTTCTTCTTCTTCTTCTTCTTCTTCTCTTCTTCTTCTTCTTCTTCTTCTTCTTCTTCTTCTTCTTCTTCTTCTTCTTCTTCTTCTTCTTCTTCTTCTTCTTCTTCTTCTTCTTCTTCTTTCTTCTTCTTCTTCTTCTTCTTCTTCTTCTTCTTCTTCTTCTTCTTCTTCTTCTTCTTCTTCTTCTTTCTTCTTCTTCTTCTTCTTCTTCTTCTTCTTCTTCTTCTTCTTCTTCTTCTTCTTCTTCTTCTTCTTTCTTCTTCTTCTTCTTCTTCTTCTTCTTCTTCTTCTTCTTCTTCAATTTTGCTTTCTCTTGCTTATTTTGAGAATTCCTTGTTCTACCACACTGAGAAAAACAGTTGGTGGGAGAAAATTATTTATTTTAAGATTTCAGGTGTGTCCAAGATGTTTGATCATGATAAAGATCCAAATTTAGGTACTTAAGCCGGATAAAATCAACTTTTGATGGAAGCGTTAAAGGATGATGCAAAAATAATTTAGAAATTATTCATCATAGGATTGATGAGGTCCAAGGCGGACCACAACCAAGGAGAGCCAGTAGATGAACCAGAGATGATCTAGAAGAAGATTACTATAGCATGGATGATGATTCATCCACCGGAAGCCAAAAGAGAAGTGGTCAAACCCGAGAACGTCGTGGAAAAGCTCAAGAAGAATTGAAAGCATCAAGTTGAAAATTTTACCTTTCCATGGCAAGAATGATCTGGATGCATATTTTGAGTGAGAGAAAAATATCAAAGCTAGTGTTTGATTACCAACACTATAGTGAAGTTTAAAAACTGATTGTGGCAGCAACCTAGTTTTATTATTATTGGTAGAATAAATTGGTGACTAGTCGAAGGAGGGATAAAGATAAAACTGTTGAGAAATTACAAGTTTTACCCATAAATTTTATTATTTGCAAGACGAGTTCCCTAGCCGAAATTTAGACTATTTATTAGGGTTTTATATCTTAGTTTTAACCTAAGCCTAGGAGACCTAAGGAAAAGCTGTCTTCTAAGTTACACAAGAGTTTTGGAATTAAGAGTTGGAACAACTTGTTACATCAATTGGAGAGAAAGATCTGATCATCATTACAAAGAAGATCTTGAACTCCTTATCTTTTTACTCAGTTTATTATATGCAATTTATTCAGAATGTATTCATGTTCTTTACTGATATGTCTGAGTAGTTCACTGTTACATTTAGGGTATTCAATGGTAATAATGTATTCTGATTTCGTAGAATTGTTTGGGTATTCCTTTTGGTTCTTTTTTAAATTGCTCTTAATGCTAAGTTGAACTTGATCACTTCAACCTTAGAAATTAGGGTTTTATGGCGCAAGAGAGAGTTTTGTTATAACATGTAATCTATCTTAAACAATCTAAATAACCGGTAACAAACGAGAGTTGAATTGGAAGTTTAGAGAACCTATCAAACCGCGAAACCAGTAATGTTTAGAATGAGCATCAATTGACGCCACCCAAGTGACCATCGATCGATAATCAATTGAGATGCGCGAGAGCGATCTCCTAAGCCTAAGGTTTGACTTTAGAACAATGTTTAATAAAACCTAGCAATCTATTAATTTGTAATATCTAATCTTACCTAAGAATTTCTCCTAAATCAAATCTCTTAATCTGATCCTCACAAACAAAATTAATCTTGAAATCGCTTTTATTGTTTATTACTATAATTCATCTAGCTTTAATTCGAAAAAAATAAGTCTATATGCAATCCTACAGTCTTTGTGGATTCAATCCCTAAATACTACACTGAACCTCTTATTTGAGAGAGTAAAGTGGGAAACAAGCTTAATCTGAAAGTGAAATAAAACCCACAACAACGAGCATGAAACTGAACTGGAAGGTGAAGTACCATATTTAGAAGAGACTGAGGAAGAGCCTGAAGAGTAACCAGTTAGATGAGAGATTTTGGATCCTTGAATTTACAATTAAGGGTTGAAGAGCATGGGAAACGAGGGAATCTCTTCCATACTCGATGCCTGGTACAAAGAAAGGTTGGTAGTCTTATAGTGGACAAAGGAATTTGTGCAAATATGGCTAGTTAAACCATGGTCAGAGAGAGCTAGGCTTGAAAAAAGCAAGCATCTAAAACCTTACAAACTTCAATGGCTTAACAATGATTGAGAACTCAAAGTCCACAAGCATGTGATGGTTTCCTTTTGTCATAGGAAAGTATCATGATGAGATCCTATGTGATGTGGTTCTTATGGAGGCGGGACATATCCTTCTCGACTGACCTTGACAGTATGACCACAAGGTGAGTCACAACGGATTATCCAACCTCTATTCATTGGATCATCATGGAAGAAGATCATGTTGGTTCCTGTGACACCTCAACAGATTTTGAAGATCAAATGCTTTTGAAACAGCGAGGGGAACAAAGTCAAACCTCTCAGCAGATGGTTGATGCCAAGATCATCAAAGAGACCAAGTTCTTTTGCAAATAAAGTGAGGTTAAGAATTTTTTTTCTCTCTCTAGTCAATCCTCTCTTTTGTTTATCTTTCAAGATTCATTAATGAATTTTTCTAAACCCACAATGGAGATTTCAAGTGAATTTGTTAGTTTTTTTGCAAGGTTTTGATGATGTTTTTATAGAAGACAATCCAAATAAGTTGTCACCATTAAGATGGATTGAACATCAAATTAAATTTGTCCCTGGGAGCTTCACTTCCAAACCGACCAACTTATAGGACAAAACCTGTTGGACAAAGGATTGATCCGAGAAAAGCATGAGTACATGCGCAATACCCGTATGCTTGTGCCCAAGAAAGATGGCAGTTGGAGGCATGATTAAGTATCGACACCCTAATCCCGAGAATTTATGACATGCTTGATGAGTTTTTCTGATCATGCATTTTCTATAAGATCTATTTGAAAATTGGTTATCATCAAATCCAAAAGAAAGAGAGCGATGAATACAAAATTGCATTCAAAACTAAACTAGGATTGTATGAATTGCTTGTAATTATTTTTGGTTTGACAAATGCACCTTGTACCTTCATGAGGTTGATGAATAATGGTGCTAATGGGCGATTTGTTTTTGTATACTTAGATGATATCCTTGTTGTGTATAGAAAATATCTTAAAGATCATGTTGACCCATCTTATGTCGGTCGTTGAAGTGTTGAGAAAGGAAAAACTCTATACTAAATTTAAGAAATGTACTTTGGAATGGATAACCTAGTCTTTTGGGTTTTGTTGTAGATGCTGATGGCAGAAGAGTTGATGAAAGGTTAAACCAATCCAAGAATGGCCAAGTTCAACCAATGTGAGTGAAGTAAAAAGTGTCTCTAGTCTAAACCGGTTTCTACCGATGATTTTTCTTTGAATTTAGCACTATTTTTGCTTTCTTGGCTGAGGTGTCAAAAAGAATGTGGGATTTAAGTGAGGTGAAAAATAAGAGAAGGCACTTCAGACCTTGAAAAGGAAGCTTACTAATGCAGATTTTCTTACATTACCATATTTCTTGGAAACTTTGAAATAAAATGTGATGCATCTGGGATTAGTATAAGGGGATGTCTTGATGCAAAAAAGGAAATCCGTTGCCTTCTTCAGTGAAAAACTAGGTGAAGCAACCTTAAACTATCCGTCCAATGACAAGGAGTTGTATGCTTTGGTTCGAGCCTTGAATACTTGGAAACAATATCTTTGGCCTAAAGAATTTTTCATCCACACAGATCATGATTCTCTCAAATATCTCAAAGGCCAGGGGAAGTTGAACAAAAGATATGCTAGGTGGATTGAATTCATAGAAACCTTTCTTTATCTCATCGCTACAAACAAGATAAGAAAAACATTGTGGCTGATGCACTCTCCCAAAAGGCATGTCCTATGTCTACTCTAGATGCTAAGTTGCTGGGACTTTTAAGAATAAAAATTACTAAATGAGGATAGTCCGGATTTCGAAAGAGTTGTACAAATCTTTTGTGAAATTTTTCTCATGGCAACTACTATAGTTGGACGACTATCTTTTTTTGAAAACCGTTTGTGTGTACCTAACTGTTCAATGAGAATCGTTCATTAGGGAAGAGTATCATAACTCATTTGGTGTGACCAAGACCTTGGAAAATTTGGTGGGAAATATTTCTTTGGCAGAATATGAGAAAATATGTGAAAAATTGTGGGATGATGCACTATTGCAAAATTGCTAAGACACAACGCTCAACTAACAAGGTATGTACTATCCTTTGCCTATAGCTTCTAATACTTGGATTTATATCTTGATGGATCTTTGCTAGGATTTCCTCGAAATAGGAAAGGAAGGACTCAATCTTGGTCTTGGTCGATAGGTTTTCAAAAACGGGAGCATTTTATTGCTTGTCATAAAAATGGATGATTAGCCTCTGTGATTGATGAATTTCTTATTTAGGAATCATGTATGTTTGCATAGCATGCCTAGAGATAATCTGATACAGACACCCAAGTTTCTACAGTGATTATTGGACGAACATTTTGGTCAAAACTTGGAATCTAAAGCTCATGTTTCTTACTAGGTTATCTGGAACCTGATGTTGGACAACGAAGTAGCTAGGATGAGTAGCTTTATGATAGATGAATCATGGACTGGAATCACTTCGCGTAAAAGTGGGATAAACTATCTTCATCATAACTCCTATGATCTTGATTCAAACTTCAGGGTGATTCTACACTGATTTAATGAGTCCAAATCAAGATTCTTACATCTTGATTCATTCTGGTTTTATAGAATCAAGAAGAAATTGCCAAATCTCCAAACAGGGTAAACTGGAATCACTTCGGTTAAAGTGGGATAACTTCTTCATCATAACTCCTATGATCTTGATTCAACTTCAGGGTGATTCTAATCTGATTTATGAGTCCAAATCAAGATTCTTACATCGTGATTCATTCTGGTTTTATTTGTATCAAGAAGAAATTGCCAAATCTCCAAACAGGGTAAACTAGAATCACTTCGGTTAAAAGTGGGATAACTTCTTCATCATAACTCCAATGATATTGATTCAACTTCAAGGTGATTCTACACTGATTATGAGTCCAAATCAAGCTTCTTACATCGGTGATTCATTCTGGTTTTATTAGTATCAAGAAGAAATTGCCAAATCTCCAAACAGGGTAAACTGGAATCACTTCGGTAAAAAGTGGGATAACTTCTTCATCATAACTCCTATGATCTTGATTCAACTTCAGGGTGATTCTACACTGATTTATGAGTCCAATCAAGATTCTTACATCTTGATTCATTCTGTTTTATTAGAATCAAGAAGAAATTGCCAAATCTCCAAACAGGCGTAACTGGAATCACTTCGCGTTTAAAAGTGGGATAACTTCTTCACCATAAGTCCAATGATATGTGATTCAACTTCTGATCATTACACTGATTATGATTTGTGATCATGGACCGGATCACTAAGGAGAACAAGGAGAGTCTAGATGAGCCACATGAAGCCACATTGCACCAACAACTTGGTGATGATGCTCTAGCCATTCCTGAAGGTCCCATGACTCGTTCCAGAGTCAAGAAGCTTAAGGAGAATGTTGTTGGATTACTCACTTCACATCCACAACAACAAAGTCTTGGACAAGGTCTGATCCGAGATGTCTTGATCACCATTCAAGCCATCTCTACATCAAGCTGAGTTAGTGTCTAGGCAAGACATGGGGTGTGTGCTCTTTTCCTTGCTTTTGGTTTTGTCCCACGAGGTTTTCCGGAGGAAGGTTTTTAACGAGGCCACAACTTGTCTTCACATCACCTAAGTCCTATCTCGGTCCAAGACTATAGAAGTTTACATTTTATTTCATTTCATTTAAAAGCTTATGTTAAACTCTAGTTTCCTTTTTTGGTCATTGTCGAAACCCTAGAGGATATGTCTCTGGTTTCTTATTTAAAGAGGTCTCTACACCCTCTTGTACTCATCCAGCTTTTTAATAAACAAGTATCATTCTCTTGACGGCTCTCTCTCTAGAAAGTGTGTCGAGTTCTGGTGTGTAGTATCCAGAGACCTAAGGGTGTTTAGTTTGGTGTGTCATATCCAAGTTATTCATCTAGGAGTATCAAGAGATCATCCATCCCTCTTGTGTCACCATTCAATCCACACGCCTTGAAGGACTTGAGTCTCTGATTCGTTCTTGCAAGGATCTATCCATTCCCATCAACCAAAGAGCATCCTAGGGACGCATCAAGTGGTATCAGAGCAACTTTGGTTGGGAAGTACTCGCTATCCTCTCTTGTTTTCTTTTGTTGTTTCATCCGTGTCTCATCTTCTATGCTTTTGAATAAGCAGTAGAACTTCATCTAACTAGGCTGCTCGGATTGCATAAGAGATTAGACAAGGATTATAGGACTTTCCTTTTTGGATGTTTTCGGAAACCCTAAGAGAGAGAGTAACCCTAGCCGCATGCTACCTTGTTGTCGATTCACTTTCGTGCATTAGTTCTTAGCTTGTTTATCACCTTGAACACGAGCATAATAAGATTGTTAGGGTTGCTAGAAAACCTTAGAAGAGATTAGGAAAAAGTTTAGGAGCTTTTCCTTTTTGCTTGAATCTTTTCCTTTTTCTAGCCGATTGTTCCTTTTTGTTTTGTCTTGCAATACAAGCTTGTTCTTTTTCCTTTTTGCTTGTTTTCTTTTTCCTTTTTGCTTGTCTTGTTACCTAGAATCCTTTTACTGGTTATTGTGTTTACCTTTGAGCAGGAAACATGGTGTCCGAGTCTGAAGAAGAAGCTGAACTCGTCCGGAGGAACAAGCTCTCATGGAAGCTATGACCAATCAACTTAACCAGAGTATGGTGGCAACCATGACCGAGATGATGAGGACCAACCTCAATGACATCAGGAGAGAGCTTAGAGAAGACATCAGGAGAGCTACTAGTCACTTGCCAAACCAAGAGACTAGGAGAGAAGAGAGACCACAAGCAACTCGCCAAGCAACTCGCCAAGAACATGATGGTTATGAGGAGACTGATGAAGAGTATGAACACTTCAGCTCATCCTCAAGAAGACCTAGGCGTGTCCAAGAGAGAAGAATGAACCAGGGAGATGAACTTGCTGGTTTGAAGATCAAGATACCCCCATTCCATGGCAAAGCTGATCCGGATGCCTATCTTGAGTGGGAGAAGAAGATTGAGCTAGTCTTTCAGTGCAAGCAGTACACAAACCACAAGAAGATTCAGATTGCTGCCACTGAGTTCTATGACTATGCTTTGAGTTGGTGGGATCAGTACCTCACAACTCGTAGGAGGAATGGAGAGGAACCAGTAGAGACTTGGACAGAGATGAAGTCAATCATGCGCAAGAGGTTTGTTCCAAGCCATTACCTTAGAGACTTGCACCACCGGCTGAGGAAACTTACCCAAGGTTCAAGATCAGTGGAGGAGTATTACCAGGAGATGGAGTTACTCATGCTGAGGGCTAACATATCAGAAGATAGAGAAGCAACCATGTCAAGGTTCCTTTGTGGTCTAAACCGAGAGATACAAGACAATGTTGAGATGCAACATTATGTGGAGCTTGAAGAGATGCTACACAAGGCTATTCTTGTTGAGCAACAACTCAAGAGGAGGGGACACTCACGCAATCAGTATGGCTCTAACCGGTTACACAACACCAAGGAGGAGAAGACACCTTATCCTAAGGAGTCTAAACCATTCCAGAAGGACAACAAGTCCTATCCAAGAGAAGAGACCAAACCAATCAGTGCTCTTGACAAGGGCAAAGGCAAGGTTGAAGCTTCTAGTTCCAGAGCTCGTGATGTCAAGTGTTTCAAGTGCCAAGGAAGAGGACATTATGCCAATGAGTGTACCAACAAGAGAGTCATGATCTTGCTGGAGAATGGAGAGTATGCCTCAGAAGATGACAACACCGAGTCTGACCAAGAAGACACTGAAGAAGAACAAGAAGAAGGACCAGTCCAGGGGAAGCTTTTAGTAGCAAGAAGGCTTCTAAGCTTGCAAAACAAGGCTGAGGAGCTAGAGCAACGTGAGAACCTCTTCTACACCCGGTGCTTGGTCCAAGGAAAAGTGTGCAGCCTCATTGTTGATGGAGGAAGTTGTGTCAATGCTGCGAGTGAAACAATGGTTCAAAAGTTGGGATTGAAGGTTCAGAAACATCCCAAGCCTTACAAGTTACAATGGCTGAATGAAGAAGGCACCATGAAGGTTTCAAGTCAAGTTCTTATTCCCTTAGCCATTGGGAGATATGAAGATGAAGTCTTGTGTGATGTGTTGCCTATGCAAGCTGGTCACATACTTCTTGGAAGACCTTGGCAATCTGATAGGCGTGTGATCCATGATGGGTTCACCAACAAGCATTCCTTTTTGTTCAAGGGCAAGAAGACTACTCTGGTTCCCTTGACACCCAAGGAAGTACAACAAGATCAGATTCAACTCCAAAAGAAGAAGGAGATTGATCTAAAACCGGCTGGAACTAAGCAGCCAAACTTCTATGCTAACATGGGTGATATCAAAAGAACTCTCAACTCTAAACAATCTGCTATCTTACTTGTGTTTAAAGAGACTCTATTGAACTTAACAGATTCTACACCGGTGTATCCGAGTGAAATGGTTTCTCTTTTGCAGGAGTTTCAAGATGTATTTCCAGAAGACAATCCCATTGGTTTGCCACCTTTGAGAGGGATTGAGCACCAGATAGACTTTGTGCCAGGATCTACACTTCCAAACCGTCCAGCATACAGAAGCAATCCGGTTGAGACCAGGAGTTGCAAAGACAAGTAGAGGAACTAATGGAGAAGG
>CAJHQP010008440.1:0-26920 GCA_905132765.1 Moricandia arvensis | reverse complement strand
ATAACAATGAAGAAATATAGATATATTTATTTACTTATATTTATAATTAAATGTAAAAGAATTATGAATTATATATAATATTCAAGAAATAGATTATTTATCTATTTAGCCTTTGCATTAAATTTTTGATTTTGAATGTTTCTATGTTTTGACTCACATAATTAAACTCATCTTTTATTGCGTTTTTACAATGATTAACAGTTTATTTTATGTTTTGTATGACTGAAAGAGTGAAGTAAGAATATCTTCCTATTAACTAGTTTACAAACATACAAATGATCAATAATAATCCACAAATCATCTGCTTTATCAATATACATAATGTTTCCTATTCCTTAATATATTTTTATCAATTTAAAATTATATATATAATTTCATACTTCTGAATTAAAACTAAACACTATTAATTAAATATTTTCTCTACTAATGTTTCCAAAAAAATAAATAAAATCTATATATATTTTATGTCTATTATAATATAATTATAGTACATATTTTTAATAATAGTTATTAAGTTATTAACTAACTATTATTTGCTTGAATTATTTAATAATACTTTTTATATATATAAACATATTTTATAATTTTAAAAAATAATATTTTTGAAGTTAAATAAAGAAAAAAAATTTATAACCTTTTAGTATAGTAAAAAATAATCAAAATTAAAGAATATTATTTAATTGGTAAAATGATCTCATTTGTAATGGTGCATCTTATTAAATAATCTACTTTATAAGTAATAACTAAACTATCTTTAATGAGTTTTTCATGTGTATTTTTAATTTCAATGGTATTTTTCTAAATTTAAAATCAACAAAAAATTAATTTCACATGGATTTCTATTTGAAAAGAATACATTATATTAATTTCTTGGAATTATTTTTTCTTCCATTTTATCTTATATCATTGTTCTAATGGTTTAGATTATTGTAAAATAAAATTACTGGTACTTACATTTATTGAATGTCTGTGTTTTATAATTCTTTTCCTGATTTTAGAAAATTTTACTATTTATTTAATTGTTATAATATGAGTAATTCTTTTTATACGCGGCGTTTAATATGGGCATCAAATTATGTTAGGGTTATACAGAGCTTAGTGCTTAAGATTTTAGATTAGTTTTGCTAAAAGGACTATTTCATAAAAAAATCATCTGTTTCGTAAAGGTAAAAATAAGAATTTAAAGTATCAAAAGTTCTACATTACTTCAGTTCTGTTTACATAATTTGATGATATATTGTCATTTCTTCAATTTCTTTTCAGTTTTTCTTGTGCCATTTATCAAATAAAATCAAAAGTAATGTAGCTTCCATTAAGCGAAGAGTTTGTTACCTGTTCATATGATGTTACTTGTTGGAGACAATGCTCCGCATCTGCAAAGTTGAACTAGTAATAATGAGAAATCAAATAAAATAGGGTTATAAGAAAAGATGTTAAAAGGTTAGATTATAAACACAGAATCAACGAGCGTATGATCCACAATAGGATTAGTAGTTAACTCATATCTGATCCGCGTGTCTCCAAAACCTTTCCCTCTCAATGAAACAGTTAATAAATCACATATTTTTGTTTTGCCATTCTTGTATCCGACTTCGTTGGTTTGGTGGAGGCACTATGATGGGTTTTCTACGGCTAATATGTCCTGCTTAAGAATGGCATCAGCTTTTACTGTGTTTAGCCACCATCTATCTCTCCTCTATTTAATCTAAGTTGTGGTGGTGGCTCCGTGTCGAGCCGTTGGAATTAGGTGGTGTAACGACGGTTGCAATGTTTTTAATGGCTTCACGCCATAACAAATTCTATACCTTTTCTCGATTAGATTATCTCCAATGTAAGTTTTTATTTTTATTTTTAAAATAGAAGAACTATATAACAAAAGTGAAATTTACTCTAATGTATTCTTCTAAAATATCAATTTCTATTTAGAGTAGAAAATAGAAAATTGTTATTTCTTCTATTTTCAAAGGAAAAATAGCAATATCTATTTTAGAGAAATAAATAGAAGTGGATTGGGATGAATAAATGCTATTATAGAAAGTAAATATACAAATGGGTTACAGATGCTCTTAGCGATTGGATATTCATTCTAGAATGATCTTTTATCATTAGCTTATCGGTTGAGCTGAGAATTTGAATCATAACCCACGGTATCCACTTTGTTTTACCCTTTGCAGGGCCAATACGAATCTTATTTGAAGAATTTGAATTACGGATACGGGTGCAATCCAGTTTAGTTATGCGGGTATGAGTGCAGCCGGACAAACTTAAACCATGGATATCCATTAACCCGCAGATTTTTCTTAAAAAAGATTCATTTTAACTTAAAAGATTCATTTCTTAAAATGAATTTTAAAATAGAAATATTTATAAAAATTTAATTATAAATATGTGACTATAATTATATAAAATTTATATACTAATTAAATATGATTAATAATTATTTTATTATCATTAGTATTATTTGTGGGTGTTGTGAGTTTCTGAAAATTTAATTAGGGTCATGTATATATAATATTTTATCTTTGCGGTTTATGCATATCAGATTTTTAAATTAAAATAACACAACCCAAAAGTAGGGCAGGTCAAGCGGGGTGAGTTTCATCCACTTCCCGACATAACTTACAGGTTACCGAGCCATTTCTAATATATTTTGATTTTTTCATCTAAAACAGAAGAACTTTGTAATCAAATAAAATTTTCTCTAATGAATTTCACTATAAAGTAATCTCTAAATATAGAGGTATGTTATTTCTTTTATACAGAATAATAACAATTTCTATTTTAGAGAAAGAAAATAGATATTGGTTGGAACAATTTTGCCTCTAAATATTTATGGAGGCAAATATAGAAGTGAGTTAGAGATGATATATGATTTGATGCCATTAATTGATTGAACATTAAGATGAAAAGTGATAGCTCATTCATGAGCTTTATTGAATAATTTAAATTAAGGCAAACAAGCTTAGATTGTCACCATGAGATGAAGAGTTTAGATTGATTCATAGGAAGGAAGGAGAGGCTGCTCAAAATACAGCCAATGTTAACCTATTACAATGACCTTAAACATATATGAGTTCCATTTTGCTAGAAACACTAGATTAAATGGACTGAGGACTTGACTTCAATGATTTTGACTTATCCTCTAATAGTGGCAGGGTCTTGGCAGAGTGAGCTATTTCTTCTAGGTTATGCTAGTAAGTGTATTTCCATCCTGATTCTAAATCTAGGTTTTTTTTTTTTTTTTTTTGAAACACATTCTAAATCTAGGTTTATTACATGAACATTGTATCTTAAACGTGGAGGACCGAATCTGATTTTTTTGGGGACTTTCCTTTGAATTTCTTTGAATATCTCTCTTGTTGATTCCATCACAACTTTGTCTCTTCAAGGGTTTAGTGCTATTAATTGATATCAACAAAGTACTAACTGGATTTGTTTCCATTTTTTTTTTTTTGCCATTTCACCATTTTCTTAAGTCAAGGAATTTGTAACATCTAAAATTCACTGGTATGATACTTACCATTTAGCAAAGAAAGTAACAATAAAAATTATATGTAAGAAACTTACACATGACTGAGGAAATATAGAGACAAGCGACAACATGGCCGCCGTATATGGAACCTGTTTCAAATGCCAGATTATATGATAAAGAAGAGAAACCATCGAAAGAGAAAGATATTCTTGAAAGGATAAAATTAATACCCACGCGGACCATGCCATACTGAGGAGGAACATCTGGACAGTTGAAGATTAAAATATAAGAAACAAAGAATTAACAAAATCAAAGAAAAGGAAAAACGGAAGTCTTGTTAACTCTGGTAAATCTATATTCCAAAATCAATTTAACATTGAATGAATTGGTCTATATTCCTTATATTGAGTATCTTCTAATTTCCTATTTGAGATCCTAGCAAGTTTAGAAAACAAATCGAAAACTGTAACACAGTAAATAAGAGTAGCTGCTTACGTGCGCACAGCTGAAGAAAAGACCAATTGAGAGCAGTTTCTCCTCTTTTAAAGCAGGGATTAAAATTGGCATGAGGAGCAACTGTGAAATTGATTTTTTTGTTAGTTAAATAATGAGGATAATTATAAGATTTCGTAATTCCCCACAAAGTAAGCATACAAGTTGTCCTCTACCTGTGAAACAGACCCGGCAATGCCAAATATGATCATCAAGTCTGCAAACTGGTCTTTGTTAAAGTGAAACTTGGCCTTTAAATAGTACTGCGTGAAACAATTGACAAACGCAAAACTCTTATTCTATATAAGCAGTTTTGAGAATTAGAGTATGCATATATTAAAGCATCTACAATGGGTAAGATACCAAAAAAAAGTCTTTTCAAACATTTAATATTAATATTTTACTATAGTTCAATTATGTAATTAATTTATTTTTAAAGAAAATTAACCTATTCATAAATAGACATGTGAATATTTCAAAGAGTTATTAAGATTTTTCAAATGAAAACTAGTTCTTGTGTTTCTCTCCTACTTTTGTTTTAGTTTATAAATTAAGCGATATTCTAAAGACTAACGTTTGAGATTTTTTAAAAGTTGCATGGAAAATAGCATCATATAATAAAATCTTCAAATTATATTTTCCTTTACCAGCATGTTAAGTTGCAAACTAAAACAATATTTCCATGTAGCTCATGTGAAAAAGAAACTATTATACTTTTAAATAGACAAATTACATATGTATCCTTAATGAATCACAGTTATATGACTAATTATTTTATTAATATTTCAATTTTATTTTTTAAATTAATAAAAACTTTTCACATTATTTTATGGTAATACAAAAAATAAAAATATCTTAATCCTTAAAAACTATTTGAATTTTTTTTTACAAAGCATGTTTAGGTTATTTTTTTCCAAACCATTTATATAAATATGAATAAATTATATAATTACTTTAACTCGATCATTTGATATTATAGTTCTTCTATAACTTTTTTTTTGTTTTATGCCATAATGAATGGCATTCAAATAATCAATTAGAAAATATGTGATGTGATCTAAACCGTAAAGGCAAATTGATGTCCTTTGCTTGGAAACTTAAATGTTCTCTAAAGCTGCGATATGTTGTTAATGAGTATCTGATAGAGTCTGTCACCTTTACATGCGGAATGTGAAGCCTTTAGAATACATGAAAATCATACAATTTTCAGAGTTGATGTTTGCAACAGACTGTTCTCAGTTGGTGAAAATTATGTTTACACCGACGTAATTGACATCTTTCGCGTTTTTTTATAGAGGAAATTCAACGATGTAAGACGATCTTTCCTTAATTCTCAATCCAACATATTCCAAGAACAAAAATAAACACAATGACAGAAAACTTGCACGAATTGCTCAAAGCTCCCATTCAGTTGTGTATTATGTTTGGTTCTGCAATTCCAGTTTTCCGAATTGGTGACACCTATAGTTTAAGATTTTTTCTAAGTTTTTTTTTTTTTTTAAAAATTGATGGAATAAATTTACTAGCTATTTTTGTTATTACATTTTAACACTTTAATAGATCGATGGATTTTCAGAAGTTTACAAGTTAGATTCGATTGTGCAATCTTTTACCAACATTTAGCCTTAAACAATATATAACAAATTACATGTAATTTGTAAAAATATACTTACAAACTTAAGATGAAAAATAAACTAAATGAAATAAACAAAATTCATCAGATTTAACCAAACTAAACCCCAAAAACAATTGTAGTTAAGTTCAGAGAAATTGTTAGATTTCAGTTTGTTTATAAGTGAATATTCATTCATGCGCATAAAGTTATAAAATAGTTATGTATGTTAATGCAACTATAAATATATTAACACTTTCTCTTTTTCTATTTTCATGAAATATCATATCAAAATTACTAAATTTTATAAATATGTTTATAAATTTAAGAATATAAACTAATTTAAATAAATTAAAATAATCATATTTTAATCTGATTATATCAAAATAGGGTTCAACGGGAAAGAATATACACATCCCATACCAAAAAAGAAGAATTTAACATATCTGAATAATATATATATATAATTAAATATTAATATAGTGATATTTAACGTAAAATTATCTATATAAAAATTATAAAATAATTAAGACTAATAAAATAAATTAAAATATTAAAATTTATTGTAATTTGATTATTTTGTAATTTTATATTCGTATATAAGTACGAAAGAGTCAACATAGTTATCAAGGTATATAATTAACATTTCTTGGAACTCTTGAATGGGTGATAAATAGATTTACTTAATTTATTTTTTAATGCATTGATATTTACCTTGATATCTCTCATGCATATTATCATCTACCTAATTGGTTCTATTTATTGTCAGCATCCAGGTTAGGCAAGAAATAATAGGGGTTTGAGACAAACTAAAAATGAAGAGCATGTTTAATTAATATGAAAAACTTAATTATGTATGAAATAAATAAAAAAATCATGGAGAAGATAAAAGCAATAAGACTTTTTGTCTGTAAAACTGGATATGGTATTGCAATTCTAAATAAGGTTTTTATTATAATTTTTTCGTTTCAACAAAATTTTAGGAAGTAGGACCCAAGTTTCATTAGGATATGCCCAAGGTGGTCTTATATGTATCAATAGTTAGATTCTTAAAAACATACCATAGATGAAGCATGTAGACCAGCCTCACTAAGACTACTGAAGAATGACACCATCGCAACTTGAAAAAGTGGAACGCTGGAAAATTAAACTGAAGTGATTTTTCTTTTGCTAAAACCTAAGTGAATGTTGTCTAAAACTAATATGAAAATTAATCGACTTTAGTCACTATCAAGAGCAATGAAAGAGAAGACGCACCTGCTCCTCATTAGAGAGTTCCTTTCACGTATAGAACGTACTATTCTAGATATTTGATTTCTATCTCCAAGATAATCTTCGAGTAACGCATAACTCAATTTGTCGCTTGAAACAATAGAAGTAACTAAGCTATTATCTCGGATCGAATCTTGTAGAAAAATTCTCATGTACACTGTTGATATAATTGCTATCGTTTGTCGCAACCTAAAGACAAAAAAAAATTGAATATAAGAATTTGAAGTGAACATTGTTCAGTACAACTATAAATGCACATGTCTATATAAATGAATGAAAATGAACCTGAAATGTAGCCGTGGTGGATAAGAATCGAGCACATAAAGTTGCACATACAAATGCGCAAGATACAATTCCGGTAAGTCTTCCAAATGAAGAGGCTCGTTGATTTTCAGATACATTATCAGCCTATAATTTTTTTTATGAAAATACTGGAATTAGCTTTGAAAAAGATTATTGAAAACCCAGATTACATGGTATATTTACATTCTTGAAGAATTTTAGCTTGGAAAATAAAACTTTAATAATATTAAAATTGAACTTCTGAAAAAACCGTTAGAAAAAAAAATAGTTTAATAGTTGTGATGTTTTGCAAAAAAAGAACACTATAAGTACACGTTTTGTACAAATACAAACAGTCACTTATCGATTAAACCGAAACATAACTCTTGTATATATATCAATACTGTTTTGAGAACAGATTTTATTAAAAGAAAATTAAACAGAACCGATTATGCCAATCAATTTTAATGTAAAGTAACAAACCAAATTTAACGGTTTCTCTTCTTGCTGGGGTGTATTTATATTTTACAAACCCTAAAATTGGAGCTTAAGAAGCACACTTACTCTAAAAGGTATTCGTAATTGAAATTTATCTTTTGTTACTCATTAATTTGTATAATTCTTTACCGCTTCATAAAATGTGAAAATAAAAGAAAAAGAAAAGAACGATTTGATCAAAAAAAGAAAAACAAAAGAACGGAAGGGGCATACCACATAAGCAAGGGCAAGACAGAGAACACTTCCTTCACAAAAAATGGACGTGAAAGTCTTGAGAACATAGTAGATGTAGAAGATAGACGTTTCTCTGCTATACGCTAATATAGCTGTAGTTTCAACCAAATAATAATCAGACTATTCGTTGATATTTTCTATAAAAAGCAAATAACAATATGGTTGTTTGATGTTCTATGCCAATATTTTACAATATTATAAAATGAGAAGTTACAAAAAAAAAATGGGGGAAGGATACGATTCTTTAGCTATTTTGGATTAATGTAGACAATTGTTATTTTGTATAAATGGATACTAAAATTTTGGATTTCGGTTTATAGTTTAGTTTAGTTGGCAACCTATTTGAAAAATAAAAGTATATTTAAATAAACGACACGTTTATTTGTATTCCTAAATTAAAGTTTACTGTAAAATAAATTATTTTAAAAATATTAATATGATATAGATGACAAACTGGAGAGGATATCATACTAATGCAATGCTCTAAGTATCATTCACTTGTTTTTTTTTTTTTTTTTTAACACAACATTTAGGAATATATATGTTGCTTTTGCTTTGCTTTTGCTTTTGCTTTTGAATTTGCTTTGAAGCAAGGCATACTAGACGTGAATTAAAAAGCTTATGAAAGCTCCAAAGTGGGGACCATGAGGAAACGTACCTAGAGGCAGAATGTTGAGTACCATTGGAAGTGTGAGTAAACTTTTTCTTCCATGCTTATCTGACAAGCTTCCTACCAATGGCATCATCATCAAGGACCCCGCACCCGTAATCTATAACAGCAGATATTAAAGAAAATTGCTTAGATACGATTCCATTTTGTTTTAAACTATATAACTAGTCATAAAAAAAAAAAATTACATATGGCAGAAATAAAATTAGGTGGTAGAAAACTATAACCAACCAAATTACTTTATTTTCTTACTTGTAATTTCAAATTATATATTTTTCATAGGACCCTGTGTTTGTAGTTTCAGTCACTTTGTTTTTGAACATGAATTTTTTTTGACTGAAACTCACTTTGTATCTAAAATTACTAACTTTGTCAGTTTTTGTATATTTTAAAATTTAATATTAATTTTTAGGTGAAAGTATAATTTTTAAAATTGGTATTTTTATGAACACTTTCAATTTAACTATTTTTCTTTCTCTAAAATCGTTTTTATTCGTTTGGATAAAATTAAACTTATGAATTTTTTTTCTAATTCCAGCCTTACCCAATATATATATATATATATATATATATTTATATTGTATTTTTATATTTTAAAATTACATATAACCAATGATGAGATATCACTATAAAGCTATTAATTGGTGTTATATATAGTTTGTGTACATTGTCAATTACATGATTGTAAGAGGGTAAAAACCACAAAATTTCCTGAATAATATAATATTATTATTTTCATTATGCTTAAATTATATAATTAATTATTATTGTTAAAAAATGGATCAGTAACATAATATCACTGTTACTATATTGTCTCCTGAGTCTTTTACATATGAGACACTCTGTCTCATAAATTGTTTTCTTCTACTTTTTACTTTAATTTAATATTTAATTTATGATATACGTTTTTAGATACTCCCATTAGAATGGCCTTAGAAGTAAGGTAGACATGATAGCTTGGTTGTAATGAAAGAAAGTGAATATTTTTTTTTGTCTTCATTGACTTACAGTACTTGATGCCTTTTGCACATGTCGTACGTTAAACTTAGACAATAAATCCAAAACTGATCTAAACTACACATAATTTTAACACAATTCTAAGAGCATTTCTCATATATATCTCTATATTTTTTCTAATATAATTTTTTTATCATAAAAGTGATTTTATTTCAGTGTATGATTCTGTAATAGAGTTTTTCCACTTTAGAGGATGAAAATAAAATTTCTTTCTCATATATATCTCTATATTTTTCTCTAAAATAAAAGTTCCTTTTGTTTCTATATTTAGGGATAAAAATATTTTTTTTATATTTCCCTCTAAAATAAAATAACATTATAAAGACATATAATGGAACAGATCCACCTATATAATAAAAAAATATTATTTTAAAAGAATATATATATAAATTAAAATAGAAGTAGATCAGAGATGGTTTAAGTCGTTTAAAGCCGTTAAACTGAAAAACCAAAAAAACTAACCAAAATATGCAGTTAATCGAAATGCTCTTTCTACTTTTAGTGTTTAGTAAGTAACTATAGAAAACAAAAACAAAAGGTTATAAGGATAGATAAATATGAAGTAGTGAAAATTTTAGAAGTAAAAAACGTAATTGGAATAGATATCATCACAATTTAATACATACAACTTGTTGAAAGCCAGAGAGGTAAATGGCGAGGGAACACTCTTCTTTTCCAGGACATAGCGCCGCCATGCTAACGTCTGTAATGACCGGGACTACAATGAACGATGAGAATCCGTACAAGAAGACCGTCATGAAAAGGTGTCTTAGCCCCTGAAACGTCGTTGTTTCCTCCATTGTTAAGAGATGTGCTATATGCAAATGAAAAAAAAATGTGGTGTGCAGATAAATTAAACATGAGAGAGATTAAATATAAGAATAAATAGAGGTTGCTTCCTTAGACTTCTCATTTGCTTTCAATTTTTACTTTTTATGCTCTTACTTCTTGTTGGAGCAACGCCGAAGACAGACGTCTCACATCCTTTTTTTTCTTTTTTTAATCGGATCTTACAGCATTTACAGAAAAAGTTAATTTCAGATTGATGATTTATTTCAGTTGAGATTTTTTCCTCCTCTCGACATACATATTTACAAAGTTTGAGAACGAAATTTCAAATATATATGGAGAATATATCAAAATTAATTTCATAAATCTCTGAATTCAATTTGAAAATTTAATATACAAACCATGTCAAAATAATTTAAGGGTTTTTATTGGCTGACAACTACGTTTTTTTTTTTTTGACATCTAACGGCTGATCTATTACTGAGGCTTGAGGTGGTCTGGGAAACCAGACAGGAATAAAACAACCTATGAAGTACAATTCTCTATGGAACGATCTTGCTATCTTAGCTAGATGATCATATGTTACATTCTGAGAACGAGAATAAAAACAATTGAGAACTCATGAAAACTATTCTTCAGCTTCTGCAGCTCATCCAATTCAGTAGAGAAGTTGGGCCATGCTTCTGGGTCTTGAATCATAGAGACTAGATCCTGACAATCTGTGCCAAACGCCTGACACGTAGATAGTTGAAGCATGCATTCCATTGCCCATATAAGGGCCTCAATCTCCGAGTGGGCGAGATTCTTCGTTGTTGGTTCCTTGCTCCCAAAAGTTGTGTTGTTCCTTCTGCTGTTTTCCATATCCACCCATTAACACTGAAGCGTCCATCCTGTGTCCAAGAACCGTCTATCAGGCATCTTTCAGAATTTGACTGTTGTGCTGTCGGCAGTGGATTTGTGGGCTCCTTATTTTTGTTATTTGCCTCAAACCAAGCATGGCATTCTGATTCAGCATGTCAGACAATTTCCAAAGGGTCCCTGTATATCCCCTTGAATAGTTTTTCATTTTCTTGCTTTCCAAATATACCACATAATCCAGGGATATGGGTCTTTATCCATTTCAGGGTCTTCTATATCATTCTTCCTCCAGAACAGATAGTCCATGTTGGTAAAATGACTTGCAGCAGAAATGTCGCTGGTGGAGTTGGGGTTGTTGCATGAGCCCAAGTCTGTATCGCTGGGGGACATTCAAAAAGTGCATGATTTATCGTTTCATCGTCTGCTCCACATCTAGGGCAATGATTATCACACCGCATATGACGGTGAATTAAGTTACTCGTTACTGCTAATTGTCCAGAAATCGCTTGCCATACAAAATATTTAAGCTTTGGTGGGGCATGTATTTTCCAGGCAAAGGCTTGGAGTGCTTTAACACTTGGCTCACCTTGATCCTCCACTCTGTTAAGAATATTCCTAGCTACCCATTATCCTGATTTAACTGTATACATGCCATTCTTCGTATAACTCCAACAGTATTTGTCCCGTTGATACCTTTGGCTTATGGCCAAAGATTGAATCAATGGAATATCATCTGGATGTACATAGTTTCCAAGCATCTCTGAATCCATGTTTTCCGGCTCCCCTGACATAAGGTCCCGGGCTGACATCATTGGATGAACCACTGGTGCTATTGATCTAGCTGGTCTTGCTGGTATTGTCGGTATCCAAAGGTCTTCCCACACTCTAATCTCATTCCGGAATGTACCTTCTGTCTGATTCCCAATAACATTAATGGCTTTGCTGCTATTATGCTCGTCCATCCATATGAGAGTCTAACAACAGAAGTTAACCGCAAAGGCGTAACTACATCTGAAGTATTTTCCTCGAAGGACTCTAGCTACTAGAGAATCTGGATTTTGTATTAATCTCCATAACTGTTTTCCCAACAAAGCCAAATTGAACTCATGATTCATCCTGAAGCCAATCCCTCCCTCTTCTCTTGGTTTGCAGATAGTCTCCCATTTTACCCAATGGATGCCTCTTTTGGGAAGGTTCGAGCTCCACCAAAACTGCACAATGGCGCTAGCTAGGTTCTCACAAGTCTCCAATGGTAATAGTAGGGTCGACATTACATAGGTAGGTAAAGCTAATAGGATAGACTTTATGAGTACTTCCTTCCTTCCTTTTGTTAGCCAACGTCCTGTCCATCCATTTACACGATTGTTTAATTTCTCCTTCAAGAATGCAAATAATCTCCTTTTCGATCCACTAATGTCTTCAGGAATACCAAGGTATGTCCCCATTCCTCCTTCATTTGTTATTCCTGTTGTGGTTTTGATAGTGTCTTTCACCATACCAGGTATCCGCTTACCAAAGAGCAAGGAAGATTTATCAAAATTAATACATTGTCCAGAAGCTTTCCCATATGTCGTAAGAACTTTCAAGACTTCATCACATTCACGGGGCTCTGCCTTACAAAAGAACAAGCTATCATCAGCGAAGAGAAGGTGCGATACTGGGGGGCCAGCGCGTGAGACACACATCCCCATTATTTTCCCTTGATTCTCTGCATGATTAAGAAGACTAACGAGCGCTTCCGTGCATAAGATAAAGATGAAAGGAGACAAAGGATCTCCTTGACGTAATCCCCTGTGTGAGGTGATGTTTTCCTCGAGGTTGTCCATTAAACAAGACATGGTACTTCACCGATGTACACATCGCATTATCCATTCAATCCATAGTTCCAAGAAACCCATTTTTTGGAGGACCGCACTGATGAAATCCCATTCGAGGCGATCATATGCTTTACTCATATCCCTCTTTATTGCCATTCTTCTATTCTTTCCTCCAGGGTCTGTGCGGAGAGCGTGAAACTTCTCCTGGGCGATCAAAACATTATCAGATATTTGTCTTCCAGCAACAAAGGCTGACTGGGTTTCTGATATCCGTTCCGGAAGTACTTTCTTCAACCGCTGGTATAAAACTTTTGAGATGATCTTATAGCTAACATTACATAAGCTGATCGGTCTGAACTGAGACATTTCATTCGTTTGTCTTTCTTAGGGATAAGACAAATATTCGCATCATTAAGGCCATGTGCCATTGTGCCCTCAAGGAGGAACTCATTAACCATACGGGTTAAGTCTCCCTTCACTGTATCCCAAATTTTTTGATAAAAAGGGCTGTCATACCATCAGGTCCAGGGGCCTTCTCTGGATGCATTGCAAAAAGCGCCAGTTTCACCTCCCATTCGGTAACAGGGGCTGTAAGATCCGCATTAATTTGGTCAGAAATTGTTCGTTGTAACATTGGCCAGGGCTTCATCAATGAGTTCCGGATTGGAGGTCTCAAAAAGCTTCCTAAAGTAGTCAGTAGCGATGGCTACCAATTTTTCTTCATCCTCGACTAGATTCCCAGCAGAATCTAAAAGACCTGTGATTCTATTCCGTGCCTTTCTCTGTCTTGTAATAGCATGAAAAAACATTGTATTCAGATCCCCCTCTCGCAGCCAGAATATCCTACTCTTTTGCTTCCAGTATCTTTCCTCAGCCTTAAGAGCTTCAGTGAGTTCTTTGAGTGCTACTCCTATCTCCTCTGTTGTAGCATCATTTCAGTGTAAAGCTTGTCTATCTTATCCTTGAGCTCTTCTATTTGTTTTGCAGCATTTAACTCTTTCTCTCTTTTCCATTGTCCCAGTGCTTTCCTGCAACTGGATATATGATCCATGATAGTTGCGTTAGATGGGAGATCAGGGGAGTTCCATCCATCTGAGATCACTTGGCCTATCTCTTCACTATCCAGCCATCTTTTATCAAATTTAAAAGATTTCCTCTTCCTCGGTTTCTTGGTAATAATATTTGCTAGTACCGGACGATGATCCGATCCCCACATCCGGAGATATTGTACTTTAGTGTGTGAGATTTTTTCTTGCCAATCCTCGTTCCCAAGAGCACGATCCTAATGACCTCGCACATTTCCATTAGTTCGTTTTCCCACCCATGATAACTGGTTCCCTGTAAATGGGAACTCTAGCATACCACAATCAGATATCATTTGGTTGAAAGAAAGAAATGATGTATCAGATCTTTTCCTTCCTCCTTCTTTCTCATGATGTCCTCGTATCTCATTAAATCACCAATCATGAACCAAGGTCCATCCCTGGTAGTAGCAAAACGCGTAAGACGTTCCCATACTTGATCTCTCTTTTCTAACACAGGATCCCCATAAACGAATGTCATATAGACATTTATTCCATTAATGACTGCTTTTACATCAATCATTCGATTATTCAAAAATAAAACAACAACTTGAAATTCATCCATAAAAAATAAAGCTAAACCACCACGTTGGCCAAGAGGCTCAACAGTAAACAATTTATTAAATCCTAAGTCAGCCTGAATGTTATTCTTCGTCTCAGAAAGGAACAAAAATCTTGGGCGATGCTTCTGACACATCTTCGTGAGGCGTCGAACTGTGAGGTTGTTCCCTAACCCTCGACAGTTCCAACTGAGTGTCTTCATTGATGAAGCTGGGACGGATGTTTGGCATCCACCATACCTTTCTTCTGAGTGATTGCGCTAGTCCGTAGCTTTCTTGATGTTGTTGTCTGCTGCTGTCCCCGTGTGAGTCGGGAGCTATCACCTTGTCCTGATGTTTTGGCAATGATTCTTGGCGATGCACGTCTCTGGTTGGTACTGCCGGTAGTGAGACAGGAGTTTCACTCCTTGTAATTGTTTTTCCAGTCGCCTTACTCATTTCATTTGAATCTTTGTACTCAATCATAAGAACTGAGTCATTGTCATTCCCAACATAGCATTCCTCTACGCTGTGAGCTCCTGGGATCTTATCGTCCAAAGTGTTAAGAACATCTCCCAATAGATCATCCTCCTCATATACCATTAACTCATTGTCCATAGTAGCCTCATGCATCTCTGCGTCAACTGTTTGATCCTCATTCATCTGATCATCATCATTGAGTGCGTTAATTTTTAACGCATTGTAAGGAGGTATGAGTTCCTCAGCAGCTTTACTATGTTCCATATGAGAACCAGTTTTATTTTCAGAGGATCGAAAGGTGATATTTTGCTCCATTGCCGCATTGTACTTAACATGTGAACTCGTTGCATTAGAACTTTCTGTTTCAGCCACAGGTTTGCCAGCCATATTAGCTGTCCCTCTTCCCGTCGTGTTATGTATGCTTGTTCCCCCTTCTCTTCTTTCACGAATCTGCAGAGGCCTCTGTTTTTGCTTCCATACCTAATCTTTAGTAGGCTCCTCATACCTTCATGCGTTTGGGCGATTGTGGGCTTGAGGCATAGGGGCTGAGCATATGGTTTGTATCTGACATCGCGAGGCATAGGACCTCGTTGGACACGCGAGGAGTGTGTCGATTGTTGGACTCGTGAGCTCGAGTCTTCCTTTATGTGATTGTAGTCTTCTGTTACGCGGGAGCTTCCTGCTTGCCTCTCAGTGGCTTGTCGTCCTCTGTTGTCTGATCTTCCCCTCTCAAGACTTTCTTGAGGGCCTGTCGGGATCTCTGATGTCTTTGCTACACAGTCTTGGCTTTCATGCGACATAAGACCGCAAACAGAGCAAGGTTTGAAGAGCTTCTCATAGTGTAATTTTATTAGTGATATCCTCCTTATTCTTTGTCTGAAGCTTTCTGTAAAACTTCAGAGGTTTGGATGAATCAATCCCAACTAGAATTCTCCCATCCGTGGTATCTGTTTTCTCATGCTTTCCAAGTCTGTTACCTATGGCTTCAAGGTTTTGTTCAGTACAGAGATGCAGAGGGATTCCATGAAGTTGGATCCAGAAAGGTATCAGTGATGGGTAGTTTTCATCAACAACAGGCTCCCACCTCACAAGGACAAACATACAGAAGTTATGATGAAATGGCCCTTGATCAAGAACAGAGTTAAGATCGTCCTCGTTATCAAAATTGAATAAGAACCTCCCATTGCCGAGATTGCAAGCAGAGATCTTTTCTGACATTCCCCACTGCTCAGGCATCACTACTATCAGATGATCAACATTCTTTTTCCTCGTGTTCAATATCTTGCCAATAAGAGACAAGCTATATTCCTGGATGAGATTTTTCATCTGCTTGATCGGGTAGCAAGATCGGTTCATCGTCATCTTCAATGAGTTTTCCTTTCCCTTTAGTCGCCATTGAAACCGGTCCTATCATTCAAAGAAACAATAGGTAATGCAGCAGCGTGATGGAGAACGGAGTGACTCGCAGAAAGACGTTTCGGGTCACCGTGATACAGTCGCAGAGATACGTTCCGGATAGCAGAGATTTAGTCACAGAGATACAGTCGGGACCGTATGAAACAACCGTAAGAGTTGTTTCGTGTGTTCAAAGCAACCGCTTATTGGGAGAGTAGCACCAAGAGTCGCCGGCCTACAAGAAGTGTTTGATAGTCTTCCTTGCAGCGGTGTGAGGATCGTCGGGAATCCTAGAGATCAAGCCGCCGTCAAAAGCAGAGAAGATCTTCTTTTCTCTAAAAGAAAAAGATCTGGCTGACAACTACTTGACAACCTATTTTTTGTTGTTTTTATCATCTAATTCTATTAAAAATCTAATAATCATCTAACTCCACGTATACACCTTTTATGAATGAAACAGAGCATAAAATCAAAAGATGAGAAACGTTACACAGAGGTAACAAATTGTTCATCGACAAATATCTCACTTTACTCATCTCAGATAGTTTGTAGCAGTAAGCTCAATGTTTTGAGTGAACATGAAGAGGTTGAGATTGTCAAATCAAGATGAAGATACAGTGGCGCAAATAAAGGAAAGTAAATATTCGAGATCACTTGGTGTGTAGAGTATATAATGAAATGCGTTATTGAGAGGAGGTTAAGTTTTATAAAGACAAAAAAGGCTAGTCGTCAAATAGGGTGACCAAGAGATCTTAAAGACAAAAAGGCTAGTCGTCAAATGGGGTGACCAAGAGATCTTGGGTCATGACGTGTAGATCAATCAACGTGTCTGTTGGTTTTAGTGTAAAGTATAAGTTGAGAATTGGTCAGCCGAGATCTGCATCTGCTGCAGAGACTCATAAATCTGATTAAAAAGACTTGTAGAGTTTGTTCAAATGATTTCTAATAAAAGATGTGTTAAAAATGGTTGTTCTAAGCATATCCAAGTTCTAATTTCTTCAATTGATAGTAGAGCAGTCAACCTCTGCAATACTAAAATCGAATACATGTTGAGATCTTGGGCGAAAACATGGATAAATCAGAATGTAGAAGATGACTTTAAGACCATCATGGGAGACAATAAGTATCAGGAACTACGTGATAATTTGTCAAGGCTGAGCAATGAGAACCTCAAATTGTTAAAAGACAAAGCAATACTAAAAGCTAAAATCAATAGTTTAAAGCTTGAGAGATCGCCAATTACAAAAATTTCAGATGGAATTAGGAGTCAACCTTCGTAAATGTGGATCTGAAACAAGGAATGAATAGCCGAGAAAAGTAAACCTCATGTAAGAAGGAACATACTGAGAGACTCTAGATGGCTAAACATAACTATAAGACTACTCAAACATATCAATAGAAAGTACCAAAGGATGTGGTAAAAAAAAAGTATCAAAGGATGATGGAGAAAATTCATAATAAAATAAAAAAACAAATAGGGTTCCAACATCTTCTCCCAAGATATAGTCAAAAATTCTTACCCAAGTCTGATAATTGTTTCAGGAAACCAAAGGACTAAGTCTATGGCCTCTACAAGCTTTCACTTTTTGATTCCTCCAAGTCCACTAGGATTTATGTTTTCCTAGAGTTCTTGATTCTATTAGACTATGTAGATTGTCTTGAATCCTTTTTCCCTTTTTATTAATGGGGTCTTGAAGTAATATGGGAAAATCGATCATTACAAATGTCTTATTCCGTACAATGTGGAGATGCATATATATGAAGAGTTTTGTATCAGTTCGTGAAGTACTACAAGAGGTAGTACACATGCGTGTGTTATGAAGATGAGTTGAGTTGGAGTTCGTGTTTGTGTTGTCTATGAGCTTGTTAATCTTGGAGAAGAGACAATATATATATTGGGATATTTACATTAAGTGTAAATGATATTGCTTGAAGAGAAAAAGGAAAATGAGTTATTCCTTATGAGAAAAAGAAACTTTGGAAGCAAGTTCTAGTTATCTATACAAGGGGGACGTGCCTCTATGAAGAAAGTTGTCTCTGCAACCGAGAGATCTGTGTTTGGTGCTTGTGTGATCAAGCTTTTGGTGTCATTGCTCTGTGTTAGTTGCTGATGCAGTTGTCGACGTACTTCCAGAGTGTTGGAAGAATGAAGTCTAGATTCAGGGGGAGTTTAGCTCAGGGTTTGGTGATCCTAATAGATCAAAGTCTAAAATTTAGGGTGAATTTTAGATTAGGATTGTAGTATCCTAAAGAATTTTGTAATAGAAAAGATTGGTTGTAAACGCTTTTTATTCTAGTGAATTTGAAAAGAGAAACCCTTGTGCCTTGTTTATTTCTGCACTTTACTCTGACCTCAATACACTTACAGTTGATATCAGAACATGTTACCTAAGTTACTGGTGAGATCTTGAAAGGTGAGGACATAAACTGGTTCAGAGAAGGGCAAATTTTTGATGGCGGCGTATCAAGAGGGAACTTCTATGAAAAAAAAACCCACGTCTTGATTCATCCAATTATGGATATTGGAAGGTACGTATGCAAGCCTTTATCAGTGGTATTGACGAAGATTGTTGGAGTTCTTTTGAGGCTGGTTGGAGTCATCTGGTGATGCTTGATGATGAGAAGGTTGAAGTTTTGAAGCTGAGAGATCAATGGACAGCTGTAGAGAAGAAGGCTTCAAGTTGCAATTCTAAGGCTAAGACTGCGATTTACAATGCTATTGATCCAAGCTACTTTAAGTTGATTTCTCAATGTGCTTCAGCTCAGAAGGCATGCAAGACATTGGAGAATATGTTTGAAGGTACTACAAATGTCAAGCGAACAAATCTGGATATGTTAGCATCAAGATTTGAGAATTTAAGGATGGAATGAAGAGGAAACCGTGGCCTCAGTTTAGTGCTAAGTTGTGCGAATTTTGAATAAATGTTTTGCACTCGAAAAGTAGTACAAAGAAAAGAAGCTGGTGAAGAAGCTGTGTGAAGAAGCTGAAGAGATCATTGTCATCCAAGTTTGAATCAAAGATTTCTGATGTAGAAGAAGCTCACAATCTGGATGAGATGTTTTTTGATGAGTTTGTTGGGATTCTTCAAGCTTTTGAGCTGAAAAATCATACGGAGAAAAGGAGAAGAAGAAAGAAGATCCACATGGAATTTCTTTCAAGGGTCAACATCTGAGATCCTATGGCGATGCATGATGCAGAAACTCGCTAGTTAATCTGAGGGAAGAGAACGACATGATAAGTGATGTGAATTTCTGAAGCAAAGAGAAGAGAGTGACATCAGAATGATCTGATACTGATCAGATTCGATGGTGAGCAGCTAAGAACTTGTGGCGTTCACAACTTTGGAGTCCTGAGGTTTTTAAAGACAAATCTGCGGTGTGGGATCTGTTTTAGCATCTGTGTCAGGGTCTGTCATGCTGAAGTCATGAATGGTCCTTGAAGTGTATGATGATGAAGCTTTGATCTTGCTAGGAATTATCAGAAGCTGTATGATCATTGGCTCAGCTGGTTGAGGTGAATTCAGAGTTGACTAAGAGAAAGTTGATACACTAAAATTGAGATACTTGCTACTGTCAAGTTAAAGTGATTGTTGTATATTTATGAGTCAATTCAGATAACAGTGTTTACACTTACTTTTTTGTTTTCAATTTCTAATCTATACGACGCAGTCTAAACTGAAAACTCACAGAGACAAGGTGTTTGAATTAGAGTTATAAGGATGCTAGCTAGGGTGGTTTGATCAGCCATAAATACTTGTGAGCCAACAGTTATTCTAGTTGAATATAGAGGTAGTCTAGAATTCGAACACGCAATTAGATCAGCCCACTCTCGGTGCTTCAACTTGTTGTCAATCGAATCTCAGCACCTAAACTCTCGTTTGCATTGAGACATGATGACAAACATTAAGATCAAGTCGATTTGTTCATCCAAACACCACCTAACATTACTTCACTCTCACTAGTTAGCATATGTAATGCTCTGTTCATACTATGTCTAGCAACTATTACACGGTTAAATGAACACACTACAAGAAAACGCTTGCTTACCGAGCGCAACTGTTACGACGCACAAATGTCGGTCGTAATTCTGTCTGTGTTACGACACAGTTAACACCAAAGTAGATATTGTCGTAAAACGCGAAGTAAAATTGGGACGCGCGACAGGTGGTCGTAAAGCAGAAGTACTTAACCTCTAATTTACGGACCAAAGAAAACAGTGGTCGTAAAGTAGAAGTTAGTTGACTACGGAGTTACGACAAATATGTAGCTTCGCATTAACGACCAAATTACATGCACGTGGTAGTTTATTCGAAGTAACATAGTTTTGGTCGTGAATAGGGGTATGATTCCGCCCCACCTACCATTCGAAATTGCCTATAAATACAATCTCATCTTCATTTTAAGTTACACAGATAATAAACAGCTTGTCGCAAAAATAAACGAACAAGCTAGAGTAAAAAATGTCTCGCAGATATTTATGATGCTTCGAAGTTGGATGTATACAGCATAAAGATTCTGAGGGTAAGAGTGACATCGGAGTTCTCAACGCGGGCAGAAATATTCATTGACCAGGCCGAAAAACACGTCTCTCAGCGAAGGAAACGCGATAAAATGTTCTGTCCATGTGTTAAGTGCAGTAATACACAAATCGCTCTTAGTGAAACGGTTTGGAAGGCATATGAGTATGATAAACTAGAGTGGAGTTTACTCACATTACGACACTTGTTTGCATCATGAGGGAATGTGATAGTATGAATGAAGCTAGTGAGTAGTAATCACGTTTGAAAATATTCGTATAGAGAACAACATTTACTTCGGATAGGATCAGGTGGTAGTATCATGATAGGATGCATGAATGGTTACTGATGCATTATCGTGAACACGCAAAGTCAGTAATTGCTGCAGAAGTAGAAAGTAGAGAGTGGGAGTAGAAAATGTAGAAGGAACCTAAAACTTTTTGGAAAAAAAAGCCCAAAAAAGAAAAAATGGTTTTGATTGGACGAGTTTAATTAACAAAATATATATAATTATGATATTAGGATATTTTGTATTGTATTTATGTTTTTGAAGTTTGTAATAATTAATACTTTTAGAGTTTCAGTATTTTTTTTAATATATATTAAGAATTTTATTTCTGATATTACTGTATTAAGAGTTAAGGTTTGCGAAGAGTTTGGGGTTTTGGGGTTTGGGGTCTTGGGGTTTGGGTATCAGGATCAAAACTGTAGTTCTCTTTTTGGGTCGTATATGACATGTGGTCCGCTTTTTGCGTCGTTAAAAGACATGTGGTCCCTTTTTTGGTCGAAAACATGGTGGTCCCAGGTCTGGTAGTAATGTTTGGTCCGCTGTCTGGTCGTAAATGATTAAGTGGTCCTTTTTGTCGTAAAACGCACATGTGGGTCCCTTTTTGGTCGTAAAACACTGGTGGTCCAGGCTGGTCCCGTAAAGTTGGTCCTTCCTGGTCGTTAGACTAGTAGTTGCCCTTTTGTGCGTCGTAAAATTTCCCTATAAATATATACAGTCCCATGTCGAAATTGGAAATGTCATAAACACAAACAAATTAAGAACATCTATTTCTTTAAAACATCAAAACACAAATATCTTTTTAAAGTAACAGTATAGTTTAGTTTTTGCTAAGAATTTGGAAAAATACGTCTAGAACTAAATGCTTCCAGTAGATTTTGAGATAATATATATATCTGGAACTTTGGCCTAAGGTATTTTACATTTTTCTTAGGAATATTTTTTTTCAATGACTTTTTTTTTTTTGTGTAAAGTGGGAATTGTAATGTTTGACGTTTTTGAACCTTCTTTTTGTCGTAAGTAGAAGTAAAACTTTGGTCCGATGTGGTCCGTAAACCTCTGTTGATTCTTATTGGTCGTTAATTAAAGTAAATGTTGACTATAAGTGGTCGTAAATAATCATGATCTAATTGGGTCGTAATGTACGTCACTAGTGGATGCTGAATTACGTCGTAAAAGGTGTGCCCTAATTTGGTTGAAAATCCATTTTGGGTCGTATATATGGAATATTTACGAACTCACATTTACGCCAAAGTAAATCCCTATATAAACTCGTGAGCGAGAGCTCACTTGGTTGTTCAACAGGTATACCTCTGCACTAGCCAAGCCACTTTCCCTCTCTTCGGTATTTTTTTTTTTCGTTTTATGTTTTAAGGTTTTTAGTTTAGGTGGTTTAGTTTAGGTGGTTAGTTAGGTGTGTAATTAGATTAGGATGAATGGTTTTAGCACATGATTAGAGTATTAATATTCAGATAATTAGTATTAATTGCTTTTAAAATTATGTTTGGAATTAATTTATATTAGATAATATATTAGGCGAACATGATATTATGCTTTTGCTAATCATAATTAGATTTTTTAATTAGATTTATATATGGTTTTGGAAAGATGGTTTAGATACACATTATTAGATTATTTATATTACATTGCAAGTGGATTAAGTTTAGTTGGAAGTAACATACGCTTTTTGGTCGTAAATATGGGGGTAATATTCCCACCTACCGAATTTCGAAATTTACCTATATACATCGTCATCTTCATTTTTTTTGAGTTACACAGAAAAATATATAACATAAGCTGTCCGCAAAATAAACGAAACAGAGTAGAGTAAAATATGTCTCGAGCATATTTATGGCTTCGAAGTTGGACTGTATACACATAAAGATTCTGAGGGAAGAGGTGACATCGGAATTCCTCACGGGGGCAGACAATATTCATGTACGCAGGCCGGAAAACAGCGTTTCACGAAGGAGAACGGGTTAAAATGTTGCTGTCCATGTGTTAAGTGCAAGAAATACAAAATTCGCTTCTTAGTTGAAACGGTTTGGAACATATAGTTATAGAGGATTTACTCCACATTAGCTACATTTGGTTTCATCATGGAGAAGGTTGATAGTTATGAATGAAAGCTAGTAGTAGTAATCAGAAGTTGAAAATATTCGTAATAGTATCACAACATCTACCTTCGGGGGCGTCAAGGCAGGTCGCTTATTTGGCTTCTGTACGTAGATGTGTGTTATTATGCTGTAGGATCAGGTGGTAGATCATGATAGGATGCATGAAATGGTTACTGATGCATTTCAGTGAACAAATCCAGTAGATTGCTGAGAGTAGGAAATGTGAGGTGGGAGTAGAAATATGTAGAAGGACTAACTTGGAAGCCAAAGATTTTATGACATGTAGCCGCTGCTAATCATCTCAATTTATGAAGGTTGTAGAGATGTTCTTTCTAAGTTTATTGCTAGCTAGGATGATGATATCAAATACTGTTATATTTTAACATGAAGTTTGTATGGTTGCATGGGCGGTAGTTGTTTTTAGAAGAGTATTTGCCTGAGATAATGTGAGTGCTGAATCTTATTATGAGATTTCAAAACTTGTTCATGAAGTCTCGTGTTTACCTTCAAGAGTGATAGATGTCTTGTTAGATACTGTATGATCTTGCTGTGAGGAAACATGCAGAGTTGTTGGAGTGGTCGATTTTTGTAAAGAAGCCAACGATTATAAGACGACAAGGACGTGACGAACTAGGGTATCGTAGCCAGCGTATTTTTTTTTGATTTTTTTTGTGGTACTTCCTATTCCGGTGGCTGAAGAGATTATATAAATCTGAAAAAGATGTGCGGCAGCGATGGAGATGGCATGCAGAACATACTCAGAAGATGGCGAGATCAATCATCCTCAGATGCAAAAGCGTGAAACAGCTGAATTCGTGCACAAGGATTTTTGCAAGCAATTCGAATGTTTATCTTGGATTATGCACAGATGCGATTTAGTCCTTTTAAGTAATGTCTGGAAGGCAATACATACCTTTGGCCAGTCATCTTGACACTAATACAACCTTCCACAGAGATGCTGTAGTGCGAAAGGGAATTACCTTTTCCATGAAGTTATTTCGATACCTGGGCCTAAGCATCTCAAATAGCGGTCGCCTCGTGTTTTCTTACAACTCTGATAGAAGAATTGAAAGAATTTGTGGTCAACAGGGGTGGAAACATATGATTGTTCACCGAGAAAGCCAACTTTACAATGCGAGCCGTTCTTCTGTGGACTATCAGTGACTGTTCAGCATATGGATGCTATCAGGTTGGACTACGCATGGGGACTGGCCATGTCTTATTGTATGGGAAGCACTAGCGCATTTCAAACTGAAGCATGGGTAGGAAGACTTCTTGGTTTGATTGAAAATTGAGAAATTTCTCCCTCTTAGCCATGCCGTATCGAACCGAACGTTAATTCAAAGGCAATAAGTGGTTGTAGCGGGACACACGCACGTCCTTATTTATCTGGAGAGGAAATTTTTGATGAAAGATATCGATTACCTATGGGTGCACAAGAAAAAATCAAGAGAGGAGGTAATTGGGCAATACTCCTGCAAATATGGCTGATGTTACGGTACCAACATAACTGGCACAAGAGATGTTATTCCTGGGAATTTCCATACTGGAAGGATTTACTGTTGCGACAAAATTCTAGATGTGATGCATATAGAGAAGACTTCTTTGAGACTATCATAAATACGGCATTATGAATGTACGCGCGCGGAAGACAAAAGATTACAAGAACTCGAGGTTGGAATTTGCAGGGTTATGTTGTAGGAGGTGAGCTGCATATTAAAAGCGGATTGGGAAGAATTCCATGTTCCCATTTTCCAGATTGTCAGCAGAAGCGAAGGCGCGTTGTTCAAGTGGTTGGGGCATCAGATGTTGAAGTGTGTCCGATGGATACGTGTCAAATTATTTCTTAGATGTGTTGAGGCAGGACATAAAGTTTTCTAGGATGAAGATGTCATGATTACAACTTCTAGCCAATTTGCCTTTGCGGAGTTGCTTTCCAATACAATGTTCACGAACGCAACTTGCAGCGTAACTTTTCATTTAAATATACTAAGCAGATTTTGCATGTCTGGAGTTATTATATCTTATTAATATGCAATTGGATTTACAGCGTATTGGGTGTGTGTGGTGTGGGTGGTGGCAGCTCACGTCACATTAACTGAAGATATCATCAGTCAACTTGATGATAATATTCCCGATCTGTGAGAGTATCTTTCAGAAAATTTTTTTCCGCAGTCCTTTTTTGACGTCATGGAAACATCTAGTTCCCATCTCCCAACGAGGCATTGCTACGTGAGGCGGTAATAAGGATGGATGTATCCGCTACGAGCGATCTATGAAATTATTTAAAGGGAAAGGCGAAAAATCATGCAAGGGTGGAAGGTTCATAGTTGCTGGGAGCTTATGAGGAAACATCTCACTTGTAGCTTAGTATACTTTGGCTCAAAAAGTCGTATACGAAACGGGCTCCGAGTAGATATGACGATGGTGGTGTTGATTCCGACTTAATATTGAAAAAGGATGTTTCCTGACATATTCTGTCAATTGGACGTCTAGGTGGAAAACTAAAAGAAGTTTGGTGGTCAAGTACCAGAAAGATGCTGCACTAGTGCCACACATATATACTTCTTAAATTGCGAGGAGATGCAAGAATTTATAAAGGTTAATTAATTAATATAGTTAATAATTACTGTTTTGGATATGACTTTTTAGTAATTTGATGATGCTACTCATTTGTTAAAAGCAGCGATTTCGTTGCACAAGTGAAGAGCTTTACCAGGAATAGTCAATGAATGATGCTAAACAAGGAAAGATCAACACTTTTTGTTTGGCATGGTAAAAACACAGGTAAGACCAAGCAATATATAATTAATATTAATAATATATATTTATGTTATTTTAAACATGAATTAACCGACTTATACATGTACAGGTTAGTATGATGATCCATACTATAGTGCGTGGGTTCTATGAATTGATACAAGGTCCAATTGCTAACGGTGAACCAGGCACCTATGTATTTCACACGAGGTTACCTTTTTCACACTTACGAGCTATGGAGGTCATCGGAGCAACGTGAAACTAGGAGGTATGTGTAAAGAGGCGAACATATTTCTACGGAATCTTAGCAAGAGATCATCGAGGTGGAATTCCCTAATTAGTGAAGATGAAATATTGTCCTCTTCAATGTGATTGGTTCGACCGCGACGGTTAATAGGGTATTCGGTATAACAAATTTGGAGTTGTGGGATAGTCAAATTCAAGAACGGAGTACGAACAAATTTGACCCTTACATCTTGGCAGCTCAGGCAGACCAAGTTGTTTTATTCCATTCCGCGGATTAGACAAATCTGGAATATCCTGGTTAGGCCGCTATTAAAGTTACACCTCGGGGTGCTGTAGTTGATTGACGATGATTCGAACTCCTTTTGCAAGGAGATGCAGTTAACGAAGTGGCAGTGCCTGAACAACCTGTTATGAAATTTTACTTGTTGATGCCTCAAGAAACCTAGATGATTGAAGATCTTCACGATGATTTAGCGGATGAAGGC
>CAJHQP010008439.1:0-26925 GCA_905132765.1 Moricandia arvensis | reverse complement strand
AAAAAAAAGGTGTAGAGATAGTTTTGAATCTATCTTCTATAGGCAACACTACACTTTGAGTTTGCGTACTTAAGATGAGGAGGATTCTAGATCAGTAAGCTAGAGTTTAAGACAATAGCTAATAAGATTTTGCGTAAGTTTTGCAAGTATTTAGGCTGCTTAAGAGAGAAAGAGATAAGGCAGCCTCTAATACCATAATTGCTTAACTCCCTACATTGTGACTATTATTTAAAACACAAGAAGAGAGAGAAGCCACGCAATTTATGACAGAGAAACTTGTATTGAACTGGATGATGTTACGAAGTGATGGAAGAAGCCTTTAAATAGCAATACACCAAAAATAACAATTTGTAAAATATGAAGAATATAAACAACAATTATGTAGGGATTGAGAAGAGGCAAATAGAGGATATGGAAAAGGGGAGGCAGAACCAGATGAGGAGAAAGGGACATGAGAGAGGTTGGACAGCTGCTTTGAGTGAAAGTGAAGACAGCTGGCTTCTCAAAGCAAGCTGTGATTCTTCTTTTCAAATTCAAACGAGCCTCTCCTTTATTTAAGTTCAAACATGTTTTTTCTTGACTTCTCAAAGTCTCCCACGTCCATATTATGTCTCCCAATCCTTTCTTAACTTTGCAAGATATAGCTAAGTCAAGATGATAGCTTATGGAGCAGATTGTGCATAAAGCCAATCAGTTCTTCTTGATGCATTTGTCTTTGATCATGAATCAACTCTTTCCTCTGGTTATTCCTCTCTTCATTTCAACACCCGCCTCAAGCTTGACCATAGGGATGCTTGGGAAAGCTTGGAATAAGAGTACTTGCCTCATTAAAAACTGTAAGTGTAGAAAACCTCAGTGGAGATAAAACATCATTAGAGAAAAAGAGTGCAACTACCCTCAGCCTAGGGATTGGCCAGTGAGTTCTATAGGAACAGATTCTCATGGTGGACAGTCCTTAGACTACTGATCATGGCTTACTTTAATGGCAAGAGCTCAATGCGCTTTCTTGCTTCACATTCAATCTGATTTCAAGACACCTTTGAGCTTCTCTTGTGGTTAGAGCTTGTCTCTTCTTTCTTTTGGCTTTTTTGCCTCTCATGGGTTGAGTAAAGGCTGGCCTTTGTTTTCATAGACTCAACTAGTAATGATTCAAACAATGCACAACACATGCATCATTCTCAAAGGGGAAAATTACTCGATCATAAGCATAAGTATACGATTTAGGTACTTCCTTTGCATAAGTTTTTTGAAAGAATGGACATTGGCTTCTCATATTAACGCCATCCTCAAGATGGACTGAGAATGAGAGTATGTGGGTCAAGGCTTGAAAGATGAGAGCAATGATGATCACAATGCTTGAGAGCACAACCTTGGATAACTTGATGTTCATCCAACTGGGTACTAGCACAATGCTAGGGCTGATCTCATAGTTCCCAAGCTGAAGGTAACTGTTCTAATTTTTGTAGAAGCTGATCTAGGCTTCTCAACAAGAGGGTAACTGTTCTAAACTCCAGCATGGGCTGATCCATGTTTCCACTCAGTTTTGCCTCTCCACCTGATCTGTCAAGTAGTCTTTGGTGGCCATCTGTTTTATACACCAAGCTGTTTTGAATGTCTCTTGATGAGTTTTTCTTGCAATAAGCTTCTAGACAAGCCATGGGAAGCTTCAATTTACAATAGCGACTTTGATATACATATCATCCAGGTAAGTCTATGCAGGTGGCAGATGCTTAGCAGGGAGGAGCGATATTTCGGGAAACCAAGGAGGTCGAGGAGCTTTAGTGGGACGCTTGCCTTAGTGCTCAGATTGTGTGCAGTTACTATTGAGGGAGATTACCTGGTCTGAGTGCTTAGAGAGGCAGATTTTATTGTGGCGGATATCGCAAAGCTCAGGATAGTGTAAGCGACTTGGGTAAGCAGATAGAGAGTGAGAGTATTGGATCCATACAGATTCGTTAGCGGGGACGATACATGTACATGGAATGAGTTTGTGTTGCCAAGCGGTAAGCTGTTAAGGAAAGAGATTTTTACAGCAAGCACACACTCGACGTTTTTCTATCCACCGGGAAATACTATAGATGATAGGGATCTGAAGCGTCTATCATTGGCCTGGTATGAAGAAGCATGTTGCTACAATGCCTATCGTGTGTCAGACGTGTCAGATGGGTTAAAGGCTGAGCATGCAAGGTGCCGAGCGGTTAATTGCAGAACATATCCGCTGCAGAAGTGGAAAAATGGGACATGTGACTCTGGACTTTGTGACTGGATTCGATAACTTTATGGTGGGAGAATATGCTATTTGGGTGATTGTGGACACACTCACAAGTCTGCTCATTTCTAGCAGGTCAAGAAGACGATGGAGGTGACAGTTTGGCACATATTATAAGCATCAGAGAGATTGTGAGATTGCAATGGAGTTTCCTGTTAGTAACGTATTCTGATCGGCGGACACAAAGGTTATTACATCTGGGCATTTTGGGAGCTTCCAGAAAGGCTTGGGACAAAAGTGCATTTAAGTACAGCGTATCATCCGCAGACAATGGGCAGTTTCAGAGAGTACTATTCAAGACTTTGGAGGATATCGCTCAGGGGTTTGCGCTTTGGATTGGGAAGGGAGCTGGGGAAAGTATAATACCTCTAGCAGGTTTGCCTACAATTAACAGCTACCATTTCAAGTATTGAGATGCGCACATAAATGAGGGCCTCTTTATGGTAGACCTGTCGTAAACCACTTCTGTTGGACATAAGTGGGGGAACGACGTTCATTAGACCAGCATGTTGAAAGACGGTAGAGCAGTGGAGATGCTTAAGCTCGGCTCAAGGAAGCTCATGACCGACAAAACAATTATGCAAGATAAGCGCCGAAAAAGATTTGGAGTTTCAGGCTGGGTGACTTAGTGTACTGAAGATGAGGACATTTCAGGGAAGATGCTAAGACTCTTAAACTAAGAACGCTTAAACGAGATATATGGGACCGTAACTCATAGTGGAGGTCGGATTAGAGCAAGTGGCTTATAGATTGCAGTTTATCAGCGGAGCTGTCAGATTTCCAAGAGTGTGTTCCATGTATCAGTGTTGAGGATGTCATAAAGAAGAACAGAGCTCATTTTGCAGGCAGCACCACGTGATGCTCGGCAAAAGTTTGTCTGCACTATTTTCAGCGCATTGAGATTTTGGAGCGACATGTAAAGCGCGTACAGGGGATGATAGACATGATGGTTAAGGTCGTTGATCCAAGACTGAGACTTGGGAATGGAGACTCAGATGAGACATATTATCAGAGATTTTCAGGATGATATTAGGCAGTCGGACATGAGCAGGTTTACGGGGTCGAATCCCTTATTAGGGGGAGAATTGTAATGACATTTACGGCGCCAGTTAATTCGGCCGCATCAGAGCCAGGCCATCGCAAGAACGCCTAGGTAAATCTATAGACTAGAAGCCTCTGCTGTTCTTAGTTTTTTATTAGAAACTCACGCGTCGAACTCTGCAGAATCGAGCGTCGAGTAGATCTGAGATCGCGGCCAGCCCCAAGCCTTCGCTCCAAAGCGAGATGCGTGTCAGCGACTCGGAGCGTTGTAGAGCTGCGTGTGCATAGCTCGGTAGCTGAGTGTCGATGCACTTATATATAGCGATAGAGACCACGTCTTATTGTATTGTTTGTCGTAGAAAATCGATACGCTCATCTCTCTGGCGTTTGTTTTTCACAAATCGAAGGCCACATCGTGGTTCGGGACGTCGAGACGAGTCATGGAGCAGAAAGATCATGCGCAGAGAGTACCGAGCACGCCGCCAGAAGCCCCGCGCGTGACAGCGCACGCGCCGCGTTATGCAGAGCAGGTCGCAGAAGAACGCGCGTGAGACCACACACACGCCGTTCGCTGAGGCGGATCGCCGCGTCCACAACGCGCCTCAACAGATGTAGCGCCTGCCGCCGTGGCTGGTTGACCTTTCCGGTAGGCCAGCGATTCTCTGCCGCTCTGCCGAATGCGACCGTTGCGCCGAGGGTGACTCGCAATCTCAGCAGAGATCAACACGGCGAGTCAACTCCGGTGACTCGGTCAACCGTTGGGTTGATTTGATTTTGGTTCGGTTAGGGTAAACAGTTGGTTTTAAAAATTGAAATTGAAGTGGATTAAACGGCTGGTTTATTTAAAATATATTTTGGGTTAAGTAAACGATTGGTTCAATTCTATTTCAATTTGTCAAGGTTGACCGGCTTGGGTCAGAGTTGACCGGTGTTGACCTTTGACCTACGGTTGACTTTTTGACTAGATCACCGTTATCCGTTTTTGACCATTCGAAGGGCGTTCTGACTCGATTTTTCGCCCTGATTTCAGTATTGGAGTCTTTTTGAGGAGCATGAGTTCACAGATACGCACTTTTCCATATTGCTAAGGTGAGGGTCTATTCCGTAAATCTCATTACTAGTGTAACAATCTTTCTATCATCATTTAGTTTTCAAACATGTTCCGTCTGATTGGATCGAGTCTTGTGTGATAGTTAGGATTCAATGTAAACCGGAATTAGGTCTAGAGGATTCAACTTGATATGGATTGAGTGATGTTAAATGATTTATATATATATATACGTATACAAAGTTATGAGTAGGGACTATGTGATGAGGGCGACTATTCAGAGAGATCTGGATTAGCAACGCTTTTGAGGGCGGTTGTTCAGAGAGATATGGATTAGCAACGCTTATGAGGGTGTAAGAGACATCCGCGCTATCGACGCATATTGGAGGGCGGGGGCTTCAGAGACGTTTGGGCTATCGACGCATATTTGAGTGGTCGTGGTGCAGAGACGTTTTGCATTCAATGCTTATCGGTTACGGGCGGGGGTCAGAGATGATGGGCTAGTGACGCTTATTATGATGACGATATTCGTATGAGGAGAATGCGGGTGTATGAGCTAGTTATGCACTATCAGCGCATTGTTGTTCTGTGTGATGCATAGGCGTCGTGTTTGATCATGCTAGTGCCTAAACTTCCATAATGGAAGTTCTATTTACTTAGTCAGTGGTTTGCGTGTCTAGCATTCCCATACCTCACTGAGTGATTCCCTGTTACTCACCTTCTTTCTTTTTCCCCTTTCAGGTGAGACTGATGAGCAGGAGTGATCTATTGGATTGATGCTTTTGGACTGATTTCTTTCGTGTTATTTTTAGATTATATATTATTTTATCATTGACATTTATTCAGTTTATTTTACTTTTGGACTTACGGTGTTTCGAGTTATTTATGGAATTTTCAGATTATTTATTTATTTTGTTATTATTTTATTATTTTGAAATTACGGTTTTAACAATTATCAATTGGTGAAAGCTCTATGAGAATTGCGTTGTGTAAAGGGGTTTGAGACCCAGCGTCGGTCTCCCCAAGAACGTACGTGGTAACCTGTGCACGTAGAGGGGTTCCGGTCGCTGTGTTGGCAGCGCTGTGTCGGTCCGTGTGTGGACCGGGTCCCTGGTGTGGACGAGGCCGACCGCCAGGTGTGGGCGACCTGTGTGTGGGTCCCAATGGCGGTCACATGCCTACATATAAAAAAGTCGAGCTTTTATGTGACAACTCCCTGTGGATCCCGTGGCGCTTGTACAGCGCATCGACCCTAACGCTCCTGTGATACAACCTGCCGGATTTCACCTGGCATCAGCGTCACATAGGTTATTGGTGAGGTTCGAGACCCAGGACCTCACCCTTTAACAACACTGTTCTTACAGAGAAACTGTCAGCATGGATCTGTAGCTCACCAATAGATCCTCACTAACTGGTTCCCGGGAATGCTGTCACAATTATATATTATTTGCTTTGTGTAAATATGAACGGTTGTATATGATTAAATGTGTAAGAGAGAGAAGATTGCAAAGTGTCAAAATTAATTTATACTATATAAATGTATAGTATAATAATAGATTTAAACTTTGTTATGTAGTACAAATAAAATTTATAAAAATACATGTGTTTTAAAATTTCAAGAAACAGGTTATATATAGAAAAGTATATTTTTAATATGTAAATACAAAACTAAAGAATTGTATTAAATAAAACAAAAACTATTAAAATAGAAAAAGAAACATAATTTAACAAAATAAAAGAAAACCAAAATAATCATGGACAAACTTAGATATAGTGATGAAATAGTAATTGATATATAATGCTCATGTTTATACATTAACTAGTGAAATTAATGTATATTAACTTAATGATAGTTTTTGTGTTATAGCATCCTTATTAGAAAGGAGCTAATTAAAAATTTGTCAATAGTATATCCTTGTAACATAAGAACAAATCTACATTTTTTAATAAAAAAAAAGTTTTTTTGGGGAAATGCGGACCAAAGTTACTTAATTAGTTGACGACAAAAAGAAATTTAAAAGTTCCTTAGATTGTGAGGAACCTCCTTAAAGTTCCAAAGTGCAATTACATCTGCCACGTGGAATCCCTCTGCCACCAAGGTTCGTTTTCGTTCATGCACTCACTTGAAGGCCAAAATCAAAACCAAGGAATTGTTTTTAATTACGCGTAAACAAAATAGATTATTTTAGTTAAAATTTAGGCCGTTGATTGGGCAAGCACAAGATGGGACACAAGATTCCCCCATATGCTTAAACCTCCTTAACGAGCTAATTAAGACGTTAATGTCAACAACATTTAATTTTTTCCTGATATAACAAGTTTAATTATTCACTAAAATATAAACCTCTTCTGAATAAGCAATATGAAATACTTTTTAGTCTTTCTCTCGTAAATTGAACATGTTAAACATTTGATATCTTATTCGATTCACACAAAAATTAACATTATTTTGTGTATTAATAATATATTTATTTTTGGTTCGTAAAAAATATTATTTTAATATTTTTCACACATTAAAATATAATTAAAATATATTTATATTTTATAATTAAATTTATTTAATATATAATATTTGAACTAAATAAAACTATTAATAAAATTAATATAATATTTTCGTAATAAATAGGAGTATTAAGTTTATAATAAATACAAATTACATATTTAAATAACAGTTTTTGTATATAAAATTGTGAAAGAGAGAATATATTATTTTTCAACTGAAACAAAGCAAAAGAAAAATGGATTAGCGTGGATCAATTCTGACGAAGGTAAAAGAAGTAGCTACAAGCAACTAGGAGAAGAGTTCAAAACCAATTAGGATTCTGATTTTCTTTGACGAAAAAAGACAATCGGCAAAGTGGACAAGAATGATTACACCCAGTACAAGAGGTGGGAACCTCTAACTGTGGTTACTGTCTTTGACTAATTATATTTACATCAATTCCTTTTTCTAGCCAAAGCGGAAACAAATAACCATTTATAATTTGATCTAACAACCTTAATACCAAAATACGATAAACGCCACTTTCAATACCAAGTTTAAATTCTTCTCTTTTTATCACAATGTTTACTAAACCAAATGCCATACAATATGGAAAACTAACCACGTCTATTCATGTCTTTAAACACCAATTTACAATAGATAAAGCCATTCATATATAGACAGTATATCGATCGAAGGAGTAGAAATGATTGGGCGGACTCATTAGGGAAAGAAACAAGAACCAGAGGATATATCTTTTCTCATATAGATCAGACACAAATAGACGAAAGTGCTCTTCGGAAAATCGGCTCGTTTGACCAACACTTAATCTAGTATAAATGAGTAGAAGACAAAAAAAAATCATTCATTGTGGTTATCTTCTATGGAGAGAGCATATCGATCGAAGATGCCGTATATGCATAATTGTCCATCAATCTAGTAATTTGGGAAGAATTTCATCGTAGAATCATTATCTCTTAGTTTGTTCATTTGTAGGTAGTTGATAATCATATCTAATAAAATCACAAATTATATGATAATAATGTGCGCTACTCAATGTTTTAAAAAAATGTCAACATAATAATAATAAAAAAAACAACATGATAATAATAATAATACAAAGTTGATTACATGAAGGAAGATGTTGTTTTCTTTTGTTGCCGGCTATTGTTATTTCTTTATATCCGTATTTCGAAAACATTAAATTTTAAGTTTATAAGGAATTATACTTTCCGATTCAGTTTCTTGCCTTTCCATTTATCATCAAAACTAAACCACAAAATATGCGTCGCACATTTATCATGGGTGGAATGTGCGTAAGGTGCAGCATAGTGCAAATATGGATAGACTCATCATGAACTCATAATTGTGTAAATAAAACGGCCCTTCGAATATATACATTTCTTCAGGTTTTGAAGAGTCATTGCCACCTTAAGGGTCCATAGCAGTAACTAAGTGATTATTACAAAGCAAATTCCCAAAACTATAATATGTGGTCTATATTTAAGCTTAACGATTAATTCAATATTCTAACTATCGTGGGAAAGACGATCGCCATAATTGGAAGACAATTGCAATGCCACAATCGAAAAGTCAATTATAATATGAAAATGTCATTATTCTAAAAAAGGTATTCCATGTGTAAGCGAGTTGAATTGATTTAACTTACTTGAAAAGAAGGAACAACAATGGATCATCAATGGATGTGACCATAGTGGAGCAATATGAGCTTCAAGCCTTTTGCTGCTGCTGTTGCACCATTCTCTCCTCCATTGAACGTTGACTTCTTATTGTAATGGAAACAAGTTCGGTTGTTGTACCTTTCGACGTTGTCTGCATGACTCCAAGTCCTTCCTCTCGGCAAACTCTCTGGCCACATAAACCTCTCCGACAATGGATTCTTCAACTCTCGTAGAACTCATGCGGCGTCTCGCAAATCACATCCTGAATCCAAAAAACACAAGTGCTTTCTTTCAAAACAATACTGAATGCAGAATCGTGTTAGTAGATTACCTCTGCCATGGCTTTGATCTTGAGAGATACATCGTTGCTAAGAAGAACGAGTTTTTCATCTATGTTACGGTTTTGGTAAAGAAGTGCACATTCGAGAACTTGATCTTCTGGTGTAGGGGAATCGATTTCTGGTGCATCGTTGTTGTTCCAGTGAAGTGAAAACGGGAATGCTGAGCCATTTGGCTGAGGATTGACCGACGGGGTTGCTTTGGTTTCCTCTGATAGGCTCTGGAGTTGAATCCACCATTTGGTGCTAACCTTACACTCTTCGATCCAATCCAGAGCTGAGGAAGCAATCACTGCTCGTCTTCTAAAGAGAAGACTCCGAATGCGCCTAGTCTCATTTAGTTCCCTTAACACTGAACAACGAAAACCAAAAAAAGGTGAGGACTGCTTACAATGGTAAAAAGATTGTCCAAAAGTAACTGATCATATAAGAAAATAAAGATTTGGGTGATCATGGCAAAAGGATATATTGGTTTATCCTAAGAATTAACTACAACCTATGTTATAGATTCATCTGTTTCTGCTGTATGCATTTACAGCCGTATAGAAAAGAAAATAAAGTAAATGACTTTACGGTTTGTGCTTAGAGCTTTAAGTGAAGCTAGAAACTATTATAAGTGTATGATAGAATAAACAAATACAGAGGGTTTTACCTGTTCTTGGTACGACCAGATGTGTCCCTTTCAGACCTTGCAACAAGTGCAGTGGCTTCCTTGACTCCTTGTCGAGAAGAGAAGAAGTGTCCAACACAATGGTCCATTTCATCTTCTTCTTTCACACAGTGACACTTATGGTTACTATAAAAACTACACAAAAAATCAAGGACAGCAAAATTAATAATGACTTACAGAAGAAGAGTGAATGCCCCTAGATATGTTGACATCGACATCTGGTCTCTGTTCCTTACTTGGATTTTCTGCTTTGGCTTCTACACTGTCTATGGGCAACTGTGGTGAAGCTTCTGTGAGCTGTAGCTTGTCTGTCTCAGTGGAATCTCTTAGGAGTGAAAGCGAAGAAGTCTCCTCATCCTCATTAGGGACCATCACATCCAGAAGCAGATCTCCATCTCCTCTGACATAGCATTCATTATCCTCCAAGCCCTCGTGCTGCATACTTGGCTTTTGTGGAGATGAAGTCTGAGAATCTTCATCAGATTGTCGTCTAGCAAGTGACAAAGCACTTGGAGATGCAAGCAGCAATGAAAATTCCATTGAAGTAATATCCTCGTCCTCACTAGGGAGTGATGATCCACTTCCTTGATGGTGCCCGTCTCCATCATCTAGATATTCTGCTTCAGAAACTCTATTCTCATGGTCTTGGTCCATCACTGCGTGGCTAAGTGGAATCCAGTGGAGTCTATAGAGCCTTGTTGAAGAACCGATCTTAATGACATCACCTTCCTCCACCTCAACGCAATCATCTGCCTCAACTTTTTGATCCCTAACCCATGTCCCATCCACTAATCAAATCAAAATGAGAAAAATTCCCACTAGAAACAATCTAATTTCGGATTCACATACCAGAGGATAGATCGGTGACGAAGAGTTTCTGACGAGAGGGGAGAGATCGGATCTGCAAGTGGTATTTGCTTATGCTACGGTGCGTCAGCAGAATGTCGCAGTCTGGATGCCGACCTACGACCAGAATCTGCTCTTCATCGTTGCCGTTTCTCTCCGGCGACGAGAAATCGCGACTGTTCACCACGAAGATGTTCTTCAGAACGGCTCCGTTTTTCAGCACAGTAAACACAGGGATCGTCTTCTCCCTCCCTTGTTGCTCCGCCATCATCGGAGATGACGACTGAGATAGCCAAATCTATAGTCTTGATTTCTCTCTATCCCCTTCCTGATTTGGACGACAGTTTTGATTTCGAACGGCTATCTTCCTCATCTCCGACCATTTCAAATTTGCTAAACCAATTCATTAAACCGTATGGTTTATGTGTGTTCCAGTCTGGAGTGTGAACTTTACATTTTAATTATGGTGTGATTCATAAACTTTCAATTTTTAGTTCAAACGAAACGATGTAATGTTCAATGCTATAATTATAGATTTCTATTTTATTTGACAGGTTTGATTGAATAGAAATGTTATAATTCAATAAAGTTATGCGCAATTTTTTTTAAGTAAATGGGCTCTAAACGGGTTTTAAACGGGTTTAGTGTTAAACGGACTTCATATAAATATGTTCTAAACGGCCTTAGTTTAAACGGGTTTTAAACGGACATCTATTAAACGAGTTCGACATAAACAGGCTTGGACGTAAACAGACCGGGCAAGCCCGTTTTAACATCTCTAATTCCAGACATGATTTCGAACCAATCCAGGGATACAAAACTTTACCAAAGGCAATCATCGTTCATTTAAATGCGATTAAGTGTCCGAATGGAAGGGCAGATAAAAAAGCACTACAATTTAAAATGATAAAAACAGTTTAAATAAAATAGAATATATATAAAAATTATAATAAAAATATTTTTTTAATATATAAACACAATACATAAAAATAATAAATATTACACTAGAGTCATATTGATGTAATTTTAAAATTAAAATGTTAAAACATTAGCAATTAAAGAAATACATATATTTTTTGTTAATATACATATTTAAACCACAATAGTATGCAATTACATAATACCTATTATAATTAAAAACACTAACATAATATATAGTAAATGATTTTGCTTACAATTATTAATATATTTAATCTTCTTCAATCAATAGCACATTTTCATTTTATTTTACTTACATCTTTGACAATACAAAAAACTCTCATGTCTATTTATCTCTACTTTTATTTTCGTCATATAAGTATTATATTTAGTTAAATTATTTATATGATGATTGGTTTTTAATTATTAATATGTATTCGTGAACTAAAAAAAAATATAATACGTATTATGTCATTATATAATATTATGGTTTAAATATATTAATGAAATAAATGTATTTTGTTAATTTCTAATGTTTTTCGTATTTTGATTTTAAAATTATAAGAACATGGTTTTAGTTCAATATTTATTACTATTTATGTATTGTATTATATAATGTATTTTTTTGCAATTATTATTATTATTTAAATAGGCAATCTATTTTATTTGAATTTTTTTACCTTTCTAACTATAAGAAATTGTTTAATATGACTGATTTGCTTTTCTCACACATGATCTGCACTTGATCCGCTTGATTTGTATAGTGGGCGAGAACCGCATGCAAATCTCCTGTTTTTTCACAAAAAGACAAAAAAATATTGAATTGCATGCAATCTCCCGCTAACTACATTTTAAAAGTAGAAAAACGTGAATGGTGGTTTTAGTGCGGGAGAACTACATGTGCGGGAGAACTACCTTTTTACTGCCCCTCCATTCATAACCTAGATAGTATTCTTTTTTTGTTTTTTACTGTAGAAAAACAATTCTCTTACTTTGTTCTGCAACCATACAACTTTTGTAGCTATTCAATAGTCTCTTCTTTTTTTCTAACCAATAAGTGATTTTCTTTAATAAATTAATTAAAAATTGTTTATTTAATTTCTATAAATAACACCAACTGTTTTTCTAAATTCAATCATTATTTCACAACTGCTAATTAAAATTATTTAGTGCAATATTTATTATTTTATGTATTGTGTTTATATAAAATATTTTTTATTTTATTATATTTTTTATATTTAATCTATTTTATTTGAAACTGCTTTTATAATTCTAAACTGTACTAAAACCGTTTGATCTGCTTGATCTGCTTGATCTGCTTTTCTCCTGCATGATCTGCTTGATATGCATGATCTGCAACGTTTTAAAATGCTTTTACCATTCAAAGCCTAAGGAGTTGTGAATCTTCACTTTTTGTTTCAATTTCAGTTTCGTGTTTTAAACCAAACATAAATAGAATAATTTGGTTTGGTTCAATCTGGTTTGGTTCGTTCAGTTCAAAAGGAAATGTATAATAGACGAATAGAGGGAAAAGTTTACTTTTCGACTTCAACATTTCATGTCGTGTCTTTTTATAACCAAACAAAAAATAAGTGCGAAACCATACTTAAACTAAGTTTTTATTTAAATTTTCAACCCGAACTTCAATCCGTAGAGTAAAATCCTACCTTGACTAACTTATCGTTAGTCTAACGTTAAACCATGCTTTGTCAGATAATACATGGATTTTTATTTAATAAGACACAAGGAGAAAACTGTGTTGTTTGATTCATAAATCAAAACGACATCATTTTGAATTGGGACAAAATTAAAATTTAAAACCCTAAGCCTTCTTCTTCTTCGACACACACTCACGAGTCTCTTTCTCAAACTCGAAAACACAGACATCAACTTGAAGATTTAGAGGGCTCCGCGGGGGGGGGGGGGGGGGGGGGGGGGGGGGGGTTATCTCATCATTAAGTCATTAAGAACTCCTTGATTGAATGTTGAATGGCATAGCAGCGCAAGATCGGGTTACCTCAATGGCAAAGACTGGCTGAGACTTCCTAAAATGATGTATTCGTAAAGGCAAGCAAGAGCCTAGACGATTTCCACACATCGAGTTATATCATTTCAGGAGTCCAAGCGTAAGCTAGATTCGTTTATTGACCTGAAAGCAAAGTAAGGCCACCGGTGAGAACGCGAGTGTTGGGCCATTGAAGTGCTCACCAACTGTTTGATGAAATGTCTAAAAAGAGTTAAATTTTGTTTTAATGTTGAAATTTTCTCCTCTATTTTATAGAATGTTCGAGATCGTAACGTTTAATGTTAGTTTTGGTGGATATTGGGTGAAGCAAAGAACCGGTGATGTTGGGTATATTAATGGAGATGTGAAAACCATCTAATGCAAACGGCTTGGGGGGGGGGTCATCTCATCATTAAGTCATTAAGAACTCCTTGATTGAATGTTGAATGGCATAGCAACGCAAGATCGGGTTACCTCAATGGCAAAGACTTGCTGAGACTTCCTAAAATGATGTATTCGTAAAGGCAAGCAAGAGCCTAGACGATTTCCACACATCGAGTTATATCAATTCAGGAGTCCAAGCGTAAGCTAGATTCGTTTATTGACCTGAAAGCAAAGTAAGGCCACCGGTGAGAACGCGAGTGTTGGGCCATTGAAGTGCTCACCAACTGTTTGATGAAATGTCTAAAAAGAGTTAAATTTTGTTTTAATGTTGAAATTTTCTCCTCTATTTTACAGAATGTTCGAGATCGTAACGTTTAATGTTAGTTTTGGTGGATATTGGGTGAAGCAAAGAACCGGTGATGTTGGGTATATTGGTGGAGATGTGAAAACCATTGAATGCAAACAGCTGGAGTTGTTCACATTTTTATTAGATGAGCTTGGGGAGGGATTATATTTCCAGAAGTTGTGGTACACACTTTTGAGGATCACAAGGATAGAAAGAAACTGAGTCATGTTAAAGATTGATGATTTCAGAATGATGTGTGAAGGGGGTGAGTAGAAAGGAGTTGTTAATTTGTTCATAGTGAACTCAATAGATCATCCTGAGGAAGAGCAGTTTCAGGAATCCCACGAAGAAGATATCCGAGTAGAAAATATTTTGATGGCTTTGTGGATGAAGATGAAGATTTCGACTATCATAACACGCCTCCCAATTCTGATAGTGAGGAAGACGAGGCTATGTTGGGATTCAAACCAGGAAGTGGTCACCTAGAAATGCAACAAATTTTTGACATAATTGAAGATTTCAAAGATGCATTAGCTGAGTATGCTTTGAAGGGAGGATGGAACATTAAGTTTAATAAGTAGGGAAAAAATTAAATATGGGGCTGTGTGTGGGACTAAAGACAAGTGCCCATGGAGAATCTATTGTTCTTATGAAGAGAGATATGGAAAGTGGATGGTGAAGACATATGAAGATGAGCACAAATGCCAAAAGGATGGGTATAGTAAGATATTAAAGTCGGGTGTGATTTTGAAGCTCTTCATGGATGAGATTAGGAATGATGCTAACTTGAAACCTAAGTATATGCAAGAGCAAATGTTCAACTTGATAACCACGATTGACAAGTGTAAAAAATCTAAGGCAAATGCAACATCCATCATCAACCGTGATCATGAAGAGCAGTTTAGTAGGATAAGAGACTACTGACTTGCGATTCTAGCGTAAGTAAATTTTTTAATTAGTTGTTCTGTTTTTAATTATTTAACTAATATTTTCATTTGAATTTTAGAGTACCAATCCAGGATTGACTGTGGAAATAAACACAATCTTAGATGATGATGCAGTTGAAGTGTTTCAAAAATTCTATGTGTGTTTTGCAACCATCTGATTGTTGTGGACCATGTAGTGTCGGCCTATCTTTGGCTTAGATGGATGCTTCCTCAAGTGCACACTATAAGGTCAACTCTTGGCAGCTGTAGGAAGAGATGAAAATAACGGAATTTACCCAATTTCTTGGGATATTGTTGTTGTGCAGAACGAGGATAATTGGACATGGTTCCTACAGAAGCTGCAAGTCGATTTTAAACTAGAAAAAGTCAAAATTTCACCATAATATCTGATAGACAAAAGGTATTGCTTGGTTTGGTTGAGTTAAATATTATTAGTATTATATTGCCACTCTGATTTTAGTTTGTTTTACATCATCTAGGGGCTTGTTGAAGGCTGTTGAGAGGATTTTACCACACGTTGAACACATGATGTGTGCTCGCCACATATATGGTAATTTGAAGAAACTATTTCCTCGCCAAAACGAGCTGAAGAATTTGTTTAGGAGAGTTTCCGAGAGCACCAAATTTCGTCAGTATGAAGCTAGTGTTGAGGCGATTCAAGGTATGATATACGGGTGTTCGAAGCATGATGAAAAAAACCCTAAGAATTGGCAGTCTCGCTTTCTACTCTCCAATGTCTTGTTTGGGATGTACACAACAACATCACATAGGCATTCAACAACGCCATTAATCCTGAGAGATACATGCCCAATGGTTGAGATGCTTGAAACTATTAGAAGAACAATGATGGTCCGTATCGATCTGAGAAAGAGGATTGCAGATGAAAATGTTAGAATGTTCCCTTCTAGAATCACAAAGATCATTGATGCTGAGCAGCGAAAGCTGAAGTTTTGTAAGATGATATGGGGTGGTGATGGTAGATGCGAGGTGAAAGAGGCAGAGATAAATCACAGCGTGAATATGAGGCTGCAGACATGTGCATGTCGTAGATGGCAATTAGGTGGCATTCCTTGTTGCCATGCCTTACGTGTGATCACCGAGAAGAAGCTGAATTATGAAAATTAAATTTCTAGTTGGTTCCTCAACACAATACAGCAACAAATTTCTAGTGATTCAATTAGGCCGGTGAATGGAATGTGTTTCTGGGACCAAACTGGTTCCATTGTGCTTCCACCTCCTAGCTTGGTGGAAGAAATCGAGAACATAAAAGGAAGGAAGCCAAAACCAAAGAGAAAGAAGGGGGAAAATGAGTCACCAACAAAGAAGAAGGTCAACTGAGGTTATAGAGTGATGCATTGTGGTCAATGTGGCGTTGCTGGACACAAAGCAATAAAATGCCTCAAATGTAGGAGTGCCAGTGAATATATCAAAAAGAAAACAACAACATGAGAGAAAATGAGCAAAAGTTCATGTCTTGTGGACTTTGGTGAAGGACCAAGTCAAACTAACACAAGAATAAATTAAAATATGAAGGTGCATAACTCTCTCTTTGCTCTGTTAATTTGATGGTTTTTTGGATCTGTTTCGATGGTTTTCTATCTGTTTTTGTTACAATCATGAACCATGAAGGCAATTTTTGATGGAAATATGGACCATCAAGACTGTTACGGTTGCGGATTTGTCTATTTTGTTGCTATGTTGCTTTGTTAAAACTTATGTATTCCCAGCTTGTTGCTTTGTTATGACTCTTTTGTTGCTATGTTGCTTTTGTAATGACTAATACTCTTATTTCAAGCATTATGACATTTTTAGTGATTCAAAATGACAACAACAGACTGTTATACTGATTCAAATTGACAAAAATAAATCATCATAATGTCATTACAAAACACCATCATTGTTTCATACAACATTAGACAAGTCAATTTCACTACAACAAACCATACATAAGCTTGATAAGATCCTTACTATATCAATACATGAACTTGAAGAAGAATATCATGAAAAAAATCAAACACTACTATGCTCTTCAAGCTTTGGAGTTGCATTTTACACTCTCGGATCTCTTTCTCAATAACAACTTCACTAACCCGATTTTTCATTGTCAATGTTCGATCTCAGCTTCACAAGTTTTCACTTCCTTTTGCAATGTGACCGAAGCTCCTTCAATGTTATCCAATTTGTCAATCAAGTTCTTCAAGCTCTTCATACATACTCACATCGGTCCATTTAAGAGTATGATACTAATCATGTAACAAAACAATATTTATTAATCTCATATCCGAAAGGAGAAGCATCAAACAACCTACATATTGACACTTACCCCATCTCTTCCAAAAGGGCAAGCATGGAACAATCTACCCGGATTTTCCACAGTTTTTGATATATTCATTACTACAGCTTCTCCACAACGGCATATCTTAGGAATTCCTCTTCCTCTTTCACTCATTTCCACCAACTGCCACGTTCATCAATTTTTGACTCAAATCGTTGATTTCATCATCTATAAGCCAACTAAGCAAATTATTCTTGCATAACACAAGCTATGGAAGACTTATCTCAACGAGAGCCTTCGGTTCTTCAAGTTTCTGGGATTTTCGGTGTTCAGGTATGAGAGAGAGAGACTCGTGAGTGTGTGTCGAAGGAGAAGAAGGCTAGGATTTTTAATTTTAATTTTGCCCCAATTCAAAACGACGTCGTTTTGATTTATGAATCAAACGACGTCGTTTCTCCTTGTGTCTGATTAAATAAAAAATCCATGTATTATCCGACAAACCATGGTTTAACGTAAGACTAACAATAATTTAGTCAAGGTAGGATTTTACTCTACGGATTGAAGTTCGGGTCGAAATTCAAGTATGGTTCGCACTTATGTTTTGTTTGGATCGAAATGGCACGACACGAAATGTTGAGATCGAAAAATGAACATTTACCAACGAATAAAAAAACAGTTTGCTGCAAGGTGAGACCGTGAGAGTGTAAAACAGATAGTTACGGCTTGCCAAATAAACTGAATCCAAAATTTTTAACCTAATTCGACCTGAGAAAAATAAATCTGAACTAATTTGAACCCGATATAAACATCGAATGGATCTTGTTCTAAGGTATTTTGGGTTATGGATTTTTCCATACCAAACCCAAACCCGGACTCAAATGATATCCAAAGAAACTTGAAATTTTCAAAATCTCAAAAGAGCTTGTACGAAACTTAATTTCAGTCCCTAATATGTATCCAAAATACACTAATGTATTACAAATGTACCCAAAATAATTAGCTATTACATAAATAATTAACTCAAATACTTAACTAAACATATATTTTTGATATTTGGTCAATATTGATATTTTTATGTTTCACAGATTTCATTTGAATTTCAATTACAAATAATTGGCTTTTGAAGTCAATATAATATTTTTTTTAAAATTAAATCATGTTTCTTAAATTTATAGAGTTGCTAACTGTTACTTTTAATTTGTTTACGTTTCATTGTTTATGATTCTCATTCGTACAAGGCTTAGTTTGTCATGATATGTCTAAGTTATCCCGTATAGTTCAAGGACGAGTCTTATATGGTTGATAGATGAGTTTTTCAAAGTTATTTTAAAGGAAAAAAATATGATTTGAGGAAGATACATACACAAATTTATTGAAAAAAATTAGAAATTTATTCAGTTTAATCAAGTAAAATCAACATTTTTGGAACCGCTAACCCGATTAATATTTGAAACCGAAAGTACTTCGGGTTCAACCAGATCTTAGACATATAACTAAACCCAAACCGAATCTGACTGTAATTTTATAATATACGAATAGGACAAAAATTTATAATCCAAAAATCCGAAACCCTAATAAATCCGAACCAAAACCCGATTAAAATCCTGATTGTCTAGCCCTAAGATATGCTTCGGAAAGAGTAAGCCTTGCAAGATAAAATAGTGTATTTATCCATCAAGAAAACACAACACACCTCTATTATATTTTTCATTTAAATAATACAAAAACCATCAAAAACCAATTATATACAATTGACCATAGCCTTGAAAAAAATTCACAAACCATACCTTTGTTCAATATCAAATATGATTCTTTATATAACTTAAGAGATTCTCACTCTCTCATCCTTCTTTTATCGTTGAAACTATTTTTGAACATTATGAAAGTGTATTTATATAAAACGGAGAGACCCACCAGGATGATGGAAATGAGACCGATAAGTGTGTCAAAGACTGAGTGCTGTCTCCCGAATCTTATTTGGGAGACACAGTCGGCTTTTGTGGCAGGACGTCTGATCTTTGATAATATTCTTATTGCTTAAGAAATGTTCCATGCAAGTCTTGCCAGAGTAAGTTTATGGCAATCAAAAAACATATGAGTAAGGCATATGATAGGGTGAATTTTTGTTCAGGCATTGCTTTCATCGCTTAGGAGTTTGATCCGAATTGGATTCAATTAGTTATGGAATATATATTTTTTGTACAATACATAGTCTTACTGAATGGACAACCACGAGGTCACATTATTCTTCAGGCGGGGCTCCGCCAGGGAGATCCATTATCCCCTTATCTCTTCATTTGTGCACGAAATTGTTGAAAATATTTACAAGTCTGAGCGCGATAAAAAGCTGACATGTCTAAAGGTTGCAAGGCCATGTCCGCTGATTTCACATCTTCTTTTCGCGGACGATAGCTTTTTTTCTGCAAGGCGCAAAAAGAAGAATGTTAAACTATTTTAAGGATTTTGAAGGATTATGAAGTGGTTTCTGGACAACAAATAAATTTTCAGAAGTATTCTATTCAATTTGGGCATAAGGTTGACTAACCATCTAGACAAGAGATAAAAGATATTTTAGAGATTTAGTACATAGATGGAATGGGTACATATTTGGGGATTTAAGAAAGTCTTGGTGGATCCAAAGTCTAAGTTTTTGGCTTCGTTTAGGTGATCTAAAGTCTAGGTTTTAAATTTTTCATGAAAGGGGGAAAAGAAGTTATCATAAGTTCAGTAGTTATTGCATTACCTAATCAATTAATGTCTTGTTTTCGCATACAAAGACGGTTACAAAGAAATTGACAAGTATGATTGCTCAATTCTGGTGGAGCTCAGGGGAAAATGTTAGAGGTATGCACTAGTAATTATGGGATAAGTTATGTAAACATAAGGATGAGGGACAGGGGGATTGGGCCTTAAAGAACTTAATGATTTCAATACAACTATGTTAGCGAAAAAATTTTGGTGGTTGATAGAGAAACCAGATTTATTATTTTCCGGAGTTTTCAAAGGACGGTACTGCAGGAACGCATCACCCCTGGAACCGATAACTTCTTATTCACCATCATATGGATGGTGAAGCATTATCCCATCTAGATCTATGGTGACTAATCAAAAGAAGTGGGATCAGGGTCTTCCATTTTAGTATGTAATTGATCCTTGGCTTCCAACCCCTCACCCGAGACCAACAAAAGTAATCAAAATTCTCAATTTTTGGATCTAACAGTAGACTATGTCATCAATACAACTTGATAACATGGAATGTAATAGAAATACATGCCTTTGTGGATCCTGATGATGCCAAAATCATTGAAAGCCTTCCATTAAGCAGGACACACATGGAAAAAAAAATGGATGTCATTTTACTACCAATGGGAAGTACTCTATTAGATCTGGTTATAAAGTGGAAAGGTTGTATCCTGATTCAAGGGTGGACACCATCGGTATACAGTCCAATTTGAACATTCTAAAAGCTTTCGCTTTGAAAATTAGATGCCCTCCTAAGATCAAACACTTTTACATGGAAAATAGTCTCAGATTGTATGTGCATGAGGTATTCAACGTAATACCTAGTGTGCAAGATGTGGAGCAGCGGAAGAATCAACAAATCATGTTTTTTCAAACTTCCACCAACGGTTCAAGTGTGAGCCCTTTCAAAGATTCTATTCAGTCCAAACAACTTTCCCATGCAATTGATATTTGGAACTATGGATTATCTTTTGGAAGTCAAAAGTTAACAGTTATCAGTTCGCTTGGATATTACGGTGCATCTGTAAAGGAAGAAATAATATGGTTTTTAGTAATATTAATATTGACCACATAGATAGTTTTTAGGTGGCGGAAACAGAATACAAAATTTGGAATGAGGCTCAGGTTGAACATATTCAAAGGGCTAATCTTTATAGGGAGGTAGATCGGGAAAGTTTACTTCAAATTCCGGGCAGATGGTGTTTCATAGATGGCTCTTGGAAAGATAAAGATACATTTTCAGGACAAGGTTGGTATAGTTCACTAGAAGGATTTGATGGACTACTGGGGGACAAGAAATACAAGAGCAAGCCTTTTCCCCTTTCACTCGGAAATAGAAGCTCTCGTATGGGAAATAAAAAGTATGAGGAATCCAAGACAATTTCATGTAACATTTGCGGCAAATTGTTCTCAATTGGTGAAGATGGTTTCAGAACCAGAAGAATGACCTTCCTTTGCAACATACTTGGAAGAGATTCAAAACTTGAAAGAAAGCTTCAACTACTCGGAGTTAATCAATGTACATCAGATGCACAACAAAAATGCGAATAGTTTGGCACGTACGTAGTGCTCGAAATCCACTGTCATTTTTCATTCATATAAATGTAGAGTTACCATCTTGGTTTGTTGAGTCTTAATTGAGTCTATTTATGTTGCTGACAAAAAAAGAGCACAAGGACAAAATAAAAAATAAACGTGGCACCAAAGATGATTGAACGTGATTAAAAATAATCGATATGCCTAAGTCGCAAAAATATTATTTTAAATAATCCAACATATCAGATTCCGGGCACCTTTCGACTTGTTTTAAAAAAATCCATTTAACAAATATCAGTTTTGGTTGCACAAAAGAAAATAAATATCAGTTTTGTTAGTGTTAAGTATAAATAATATTTAAAGATTTAAAAGTGCAAGAACCTTATTTTACTACCATAGGCAACTGATATTTGTAAAAATAATAAGAAAATAAGTTCAAAATCACAATACCTAATTCAATTGATAAATAAGAATTACAAAGTTGAGGTCATTAATCACTTTCCTTAAATATTAAAAGCCCCGTAGTATTATGGTTTCATACCGCTAAGTTTCTGAGGATGCAAGCATATGATTTTGTCTCCCATCACTGAAAAACATAACTTTTCAAACCTATTTTTGCTTTGTATTCCTAGACACAAAATAAATTAAAAAATATTCAAGGGGGAGAATTTTGTTGTTGTTATTTTTCTCTATAATGCTAACAAACCATTTTATAGAAAACATGAGAAACACAAGTTTCATTTTTCAACATAAAATAAAACTTCTATGGTGAACTAATAGAAATTTTAATTATTATCAATTATTATGTGAATTTATTCTATATTGACTACGTGATTAAAGAGTAAATTATTATTGTTTGATCGATTCAAACTAAACAATATACTCTAAAATAATTTTATATATTTTATTAATATAAAAATCGACATATATTTTGTTTATTAAATTAAGTTAATGGAAATAAAGTCCAACAAACACATTCAAAACCCAATGTATGTATTTGCTACTTTGTACAAGTTTCTCAAATCACACACATTAAACTTCTATTTCTCATTTAAATGAAATTTAAACAAATGTTGTGATGTTTAACCTTGGATACAATACTCATGTTCTCAAGAAAGTGTTAACCATATCAACCATGCATTTTTAACTATATGCCATGAATGCTGAAATAAAAGTGTTGTCATTCCATCTCACCTCAGTGCTTTCTATCGATACACCATAAATAATGCATTCTGAACTTTATCCTCTATTGTAGACTTAATTAACCTCTGATTCATCTGATGAGTAATGCTTGGTGGGACTTCATTTTAAAATGCTTCAAAATCAGATGGTAACAATGGAGGTAAAATGATATGTAGTGATTTGTGCTACTACTTTGAACTTGAATAAGTTTGATTCCAGCTGCTTGTGATTAGCTTATGAGGTTGATTAATCTGCAGTTCTTGATTGTGACTGGTCTGCAGTTTTTTCCATTTAGCATTGACACTAGTTTTTTTCCATTCGGGATGAACATTGTATATAAAAATTATGTTTATGTACTATTATTTATTTTATGTTTTACATATTATAAAAATAACTAAATAATAAATATATATTAAATAATTGCAAGCCAACTAACTATTATGTATATAATTAAATGAGAAATACCCTAAGATATAACTAAAAAAGTATTTGTCACCAAAATAGACTTCAAGGAGAAAAATGATCAAATAGACTTTATTAATGGGTGTAAATATACATTTATACTCTTTGGGTTAACTAATCTAAAATTAGGGATTAGAGTTATGGGGTGCAGTTTTGGAGGTGAGATTTAAAATTTAAAAAAATATTAAAATTTTTAAAATAAAAAGATCTATTTTAGTCATTTTTAAGGTCTATTTTTATGAAAAAAACTTTAAAAATATCTATTTGAGGTTTTACCCTAATTAAATTGACGCAAACACATCAAAGCAATAACTTTATTTGCTTACAATCATTTTATGATAAAAATCTAAACAATCACTTTTATATATTTGTATGGAATATTAAATTAGTGATATTAACATAGATATGTAGTATATTTTAATATGTATATATATTAAATGAAATTCTTAATCATATCTTTTTATGATTATATTATCGTTTTATAACAGAAATTGTAAACTCCAGATAACAAAATTTTCAGTATAAGACTTTTAATATTTTTAATAATATATAAGCGTTATAAAAAACTCATTTAAAATTTGAATTAAAATTTTTAAGTTCTTAATTCTTGTTCAATAAAAATATTGATATTAAAATATTTTTGTATTTTATATGGTATATACTTTAATATATATATATATATATATTATATATATATAATTTTGAATATCTATTAAATGATACTTTTTACTCATATAGTTTATTGATCATTTATGTCTTCTTATAAAAAAAGTTTACACCGTTGATCAAAATTATTTTTTAATGTGAGAATTTTAATAGTTTTTATTAATTTATAGTCATTTAAAAATTCAAATTATAAAATATAAGAAAAAGGTAAATTTTATATGGTCAATATGAATTATTTATTTTACGTTAATAATATAAAATTAAACATAAATGATGGAGGATACACATATGTAATTAAATATTTATTTATTTCTATAATAATTTTAATCATATTAGTTAACGTCATAGAATTTATTTAGATAAATACCCTATGATAGCCTTAGAAAGTTTTTGTACAAAATAGTCTTAAAGGAGAAAAATGACCAAAAATATATTTTATTAAGGGGTGTAAATATATATATATATATATATATATATATATATATTTATAACACTATGATTAATTAATTTATACTTAGGGTTTAGAGTTATGAGGTGGGTTTTATTTTTTTTTCAATATAAAAAAAATTAAAAATAAAAAGGCTATTTCAGTAATTTTATTTCTTGAGGGATATTTTGTGACAAAAATTTAAAATGACTATTTGAGAGAATATTTCCATTTTATTTAAGGAAATAAATAAAAAATATTGATTGTATATTTAATGAACTAACATATGTTTCTAAATAATTTGAGAAGGCATTCTAATGATGACACGTGTCATAGTTTAAAATTTAATAATGCTTCTCTTTTATATATAAGTCATTTAATTTCCAAAAGGAAATTAACTTCCTTCTTATTTAATTAAATGATAGTTTCTGAATTATAAAATTCAAGAAATTTATATTAAATATTTATTATAATTTATTCATATTTGCTTAAATAATTTTAATCTCGTTTTAATTTGATTAATTTCCTAATTTGATTTTGATTTTTTTATGGATAGATTTAAGTTTCAAGCAAGGTGAATTGTACAAATGTCATAAACAACACTCTCATCCTTAGAGGATAATTTGTATGAATGGAAACAAATATGGTCAGTCGAGGTCCCCAATTAAGTTTAGGAGAAGTCTACCACCTATGAATCAGTTTGCCATAGGAAATAGAAGTTTTGTTGATATTGATCAAAACATTCTTATTCTGTTAATGCTTAACAAAGTCGTAAAAATATTAACCATGAAAAAAAAACAATCAGAAATTTCATACCAATATGACAAAATTACATGTATATTGTAGTTTCTAAAGTCAATATGATTGAGAGTAACCATATAGAATGGTGGTTTTAATGCCACAAATAATATCTAGTAATAATGGACTTCAGAGAACTGCGAAAATAGTTGTATGTAGAATGTGAATTTCTGAAAATGAAATACATTTTTCTTAAGAAAGTTGTAGTATTTTTCAAAATTGATTTTTATTCATCTATATTTAAAAGAGTTGTAGATCCTTTTTTCTGAACACTTAGAGATGTTAAATGCAAATAAGCATGTATTGAATTATCTCAAGAAAGGTGGGGGAAACATCAGTTTCCACATAAAGTTATAGGCAAAAAAGTCACATGACTTAGTGATACCGCAATATGATTTTTTAAAAAGTTAGTGTCATGCATTAAGTTTTTGTATACAAAGGTTAATTTTATCTTGAAAGAACATGACAAAAATCATTAGACAATTGATCTCAATTGGACAAATTTTAAGAGATTATATTCAATTTGATGACAATCTAGGATCCTTTTATTAAATGTGTATCATGAGATCAACTAGTTATATCATCAAGAGAAATATGTTAAAGCCTATGAATTAGGAGGAAGTTTGGTGATAACTTACCTAAATGACTAGCGATCCCAACAATAAGTTCAAGGAGACAACTAAGTCAAACTAAATCTGCCTTGCCCAAAGCATTGTCCAAACTTTGGTCTGGTCCCCAGTTCCCATGATGATTAAACAATGCTACATGCAAGGATTATAGGATCAACATTTGTCTTTAATGATTTGTGTCCATAGTTTTGAGATACTAGTGGAGGGAGACAGAAACATATGCACTTTTATCCTGGGAAATCTAAAGGATATGAAACCATGACACTACGAGGCATTTAAACATTTAAGGGAAGAATTAATTATCTCGACTCTACAATTCTTATTTATCATTGGTTTCACTATTGTAATTTTGAATTTATGTTCTTATTATTATTATTAAAAATATCAGTTGTCAATATGTTCGTAAAATAAGGTTCCTACATATGGATATACTCAATCTTATACCTATACTGAGATTCAGGCTCCAAACAATATCAAACCATGCATCATCTCTAAATCATTAGAACCAAAAATCAATCTCGTAACCATGATTCTAGAAAGTCAATGTTTTGAGTAGTAGAGAGATAAGGATATTACTAAAAGGTTCATTGACAAGGTTATCTACACGATTTGGTGTAAGATAAGCGCCTTATTCCATTATTATATGGTTGTACCTATTAACATCTTCAAAAACCCACACTTATTAGTAGCATTAAATATTATTTTAAATACAAATGAAAAAATACATAAAAAAATACACTTGTGTGGATCCTAATATTTTGCACTCTCAGTTTTGGTTTTAAAAACCTCTTCCAGTTGTCGAAATCTACTTTCATGAAACTTAATCAACTCACATATTTATTTTAATAGAATTAAATGTAATATTGCGCACGACTCTTTATTCCCATATAACTCACAAATCAGTTGGGATGACGCTTTCTGAGATGAACACCCAAAAGCGGTTAGATTTCATGTCCTCTCTATTAATATCAAACTCATCCTAAAGTAGATGTGTGAGAGTCTCTGGATCGAGAGAAGCCACACCAAAAAATTAATAAAGTGTTCTCCACATTAAGTATTTTATAATCTAGAACATCTTGCTGCCTAGAGTTCACTCCATCCATAAACACAATATTATGGAACATCCTCATTTATTAACGGCAGATATTCGTGATCGGCGTTGCACTATGTCTGAGATCTTCTGGCGCAATCCTATAAATAACATTGTATTAAGAACGTGTATAGCACTACAA
>CAJHQP010008438.1:0-26926 GCA_905132765.1 Moricandia arvensis | reverse complement strand
AGTTATACTCATCCACAGACTTATAGTCTTGGATCCTTAGGTTCGTCCAATCAAATAATGCTTTTGGCAATAGCACTGTTCTTTTGTGATCGTATCTTATCTTTAACTCATTCCAAAGATCCAGAGGATTCTCAATGGTTAGATACTGATCTTTGAGACTCTCAGCAAGGTGATGGCGAATAATGAGTATTGCCATGTATCGATCTTTCTCACTTGAGTCATTGTTCTCAACAATACATTCGCCAAGTCCTTTAGACTTTAGGATAATCTTAATATCCAATGCACATTGTAAGTAATTGTCTCCAGAGAGATTTAGGGCTGCATAGTCTCCGTTGTTGAGTTTCGACATCTGAAACCATATATCAATCAATTTAGGTTTCAGATCAATCAATGATAATGCAATCAAGTTTATCGACCAAGCATTCAAACAATTCGACCAATATTAAAAACCTAAGGCCACACGGCCATGATGAATGATGCAATAGTCCTATCAGGTTGTGTTCTATATGTTCAAGTAACCATAACTAAAACAATCAATCAAGTTTTGCAATGGATCACAATATGGTCGAGAACTAAGACTATATGGTCGGATTCATTCATAAGGTCAATCGGTATAGGTTTAACCAAATTAGGGTTTCAGATTCGATCCAGTTAGGTTTTGATTCAGCCAAACTATGTTTTATCAAACAATATATCAACCTAACTCACATACAAGATCAATCAAAGATTAGGGTTTATGATTTTAGGGTTTGGCCTATGCGGTTATAGGGTTTTGCATTAGGGATAATTCCCTAATCAACCAACAATCATCTAAGGTTAAGACATGAATTGAAAAAAAATCAATCTAATCAACCTAACAATTGGTTTAAGAACCTTATGACAATCGGATCAAACGATCAAGGATCAAACAAATAGTTTAATATTTTTAAGGTTTTAGAAATCGTTTAGGGTTTTAGGGTTTATTGTAAAAGATTTAGGTTTAGGTCTAGATCAACCTAGATATCAATCTAAAACGGCCAAATTTATAATCAACCAACCTCTATTCTTAAGACAATCAATTTTAAACAAGCAAAGTCTTTTAGGGTTTGATTTGCACATTAATATTTTTGATTAGGGTTTTAATCAAACAATCAAACCATGTTTATCAATCAATCTATCCAGCAACTTAAAATTCTTTCTAAGTTCCTTAATCAGTTTTAGGTCTTAGTTTTAATCAAGGTTCATTTGATTTTAAGGTTTTAGAATCAAGGATTTCATCGAGTTACCTTTTTGTTCTTATCTGATTTGAATCGGACCACCAAGAGAGGGGATTGCTCGGGTTGCACGGATGAGATTGTGAGCTTTGTTCTTTGTGGATGAACTTGAGGTTTTCCTTTTTCTTCTAATGGGTCGAGAAAAGGAAAGTATGGCCGCCTAGGGTTTATCGGATGAAAGAGATGAAAAAGGATTAGGGTTTATCGATGGCTTTGGCTTAGGGTTTATAGGAGCAAAACTCGTGCTGATAACGTGTTGTAAATCAAAGAGAAAGAGAGAGAGCAAATCGTGTATTAAGTTGTGTTATTCATAAGTCATAAGGGGTTCCTTTATATAGGAGTTACAACCGACACATAAATGGAAATATAACAAATCCTAGGAAAAGGAAAATCTCCAAAACCAACAAGGAATAGGTTTTCAACTTCTCTAACCCTAAACCTATTTGGGTGGTTTTAGTAAACCTCTATGGACTAGGTTTATATTTTGGCCAGTAATGGATGGACCGACCACAAGTCCATCGACCATGGTCCATCAACCATGATCCATATAGTGGTTATGACAATCCACTCGGTTCATAACACTATTTACATTTATATATCTTTATTATACTTATATAGTAAACCTCAAATTTTAGAATCACTGATGCTTGTTTTATTCATATTTCACAAACTACTTAATGTCGGGTTTCTAGCATGTGAATCAAGAAAGGAAAAAAAAACATTATTATTTAGATTGTTACAAACACGTTAATTATCTCAACAAAAGAACCAATTCTTTACCTCATCCAACACAAGTTGAGATTCATAAATCAACCTAATTCATGAATGCATTTCAACTTTCCAATCACATGAGATAGTCAGGTAGCAAAACTTCATTCATTCATCCAAACTTGTTTACTAGCTCTCATCTTGTCTTTCACAGTTTAAACATCTTCTCTTCATTTTATGCTTGCATGAATGCTCTTCTTCAACAATCCACTGAGGAGATCAAGATATTCAGTTTCTCCTTCCAAATCCAAAAAGCTATCCCAAAAAAATTCATAATACTTACATCATTAATCTGACATTTCTTGTGAAGTCAGTTTCCAACCACAACCAGACTTATAACTCTTGTAGACAAGAGGACTTTTAGGGAAAACTGTAGTTCCAGATCCAACAAGCCCACTCACGAGTTGAGTAGATCCGACGCTTTTGACAGCTATGAGCAGAGGAGAGACAACGAGGAGAGGAATCAGTTGAACGGAGACAATGAGGAGAGTAATGGGAGAGACGGTGACAACGGGAGGAGAATCAGGAAGAGACAGAGACGTCGAGAGTAACAGTGGAAGTGGTGACGGCGAGATTGACAAAAAAAAGATGATACCAAGGAAATGAGAAAGGGAACCGCAGCAAAAGAGGTGAATAATGAGAGCGACGAATCAGGGTGACGCCGGCGCGAAAAAAACACCTTCGTCAAGGAAGATAATTCAAGCTGATGTCTTGAAAGTTGTGTCACTAAGCAAACGCGCTAGGAAAAACTCTAATTATTTTTACACAACTAAAAATAGTCTTGCACTTTGAAACACAGCTCAAACTCTAGTCGTTATTAAAGGTTATAATGCGCCTTTTCAGCATAATGAAAAGTCTAAAATGCTTGTAAGCATTTTATAATAAATGAGAAATCCACATTAATATTTCATTCAAAGAAATTGGTAATTATTTGTATGAATAATTTGAAAATAGAAAACAACTATTAATCTTCTTATTTTTTATTCAAAAAGAAATACAATTTTTCTTAAACAGGACGCTGTTCAGTCTATTCTCCAGCTCTCTGGTTAAATTGAAACTTGTTATTTTTGAAGAGTTATCTAATTTCTGCCACATGAGAAACATTTGAGTTTGGGTCCGCCAAAAATGAACTGATGGACAAAAGCACATACTTATTCATTAATAACATTAAGTAATGAAAATAGTACTTAAATACTCAAAATAAATTATTATATTAATAAATGAAATTTTAACCTCTTTCAACTCTGAGAGGGAGAGTCCACTTATCCTTAAGAATGTCGAGGCATATAGATCTTTAAGAATCATTATTTGGATGATAAATTGGAGTTTTGAACGTAAAATGGAAAAGGATAAAAAAATGAAAAACATAATACATATTTGTTTTAATACATAACGCATTATAGATATAACCTCTTAAGTTTCAAATTATTTTTATTTTAGTTGATATAACTATGGGTGCCGAAAACCAACAATCTTTAGGAAATTTAATGTCGATGTTAAATATGCCACTGGCGTATGGAGTACCTTCTGGACCCTGAATTATTGTATTCCATTTGAACAAATCGTTCGAGTCTCTATGTATTAAAAAATAGCACTATTATAGTGAAGAAACATAAGATTATAATTATTGTGGGTCTTAATATAAAGAAAACATATATTAATGTTCGTATATGCACTAGAAAGACATATTATGCATATTGATCTGTAAAAAATATAAATGTGGTAAACCTAATGTCACGCATATATTATGCAAATATCATGATATTGAATAATACGATCGAAAACTATTTCATATGATGTATGCAATATAAATTTTTATTATCTATTTATTTTCGCTGGAATGTGATCTTTGTAAATTGTTATGAAATATATTAATCGATGTTGTACAAGGAGTCTTTCAAAGACATATCCTTGAACTCTTTCCCGATCTGCTGCATTCCCTTTTTCTCCGTAGACATCTTTACAATTATTCACTAATGTATTTTCTATTTTTCATCAAAGAAACATCAAAGAAAATTGTTGCTAGTACTAGTACATTTGTGTTAAAATATATGTGAAGGAAAATGTTCTAAAGATATTTGACACAATTTGAACAAAAATGGATTGACATCAGTTGCTTACTTGGAAGTTGCTACTATTAATTGTTTTGGAATAAATGAAGGAGCCTCAGGCTTTATATCTTTTACTTTTGCATTTAATTGAATTTGAGGTATACTTTTGTATTTAAAATCAAGTTTTAAGTCATTTTTGGTAAATCCTACAAATCTATTGCCTCTTCAATGATCCGGCTAAACTAATATTCTAATAATTTTCAACATCTTTTATCAAAGTAACCAAATTGCGTTTATTAAGTCAAATTTTGAAAAAGTATAGTCATTATATACTAATATGTTTGTTGCGTAAAGATTTAAAACTAAATATATTTTTTTACATCAAATTCCTATCAATACTATTAAAACAGGAGGCCTTTTTGTGATTCCCTTCTGTTTTAAAATTATTTACGAAGCCATGCCATTACCTTAAATTTAAACTTATGCTTTTTATTATCTATATTTTGAAGAAATCACCTTAATTACAAATAACTAAATATTTATTTATTTATATCTTCCTTTCAACAAAATAATTAAAGTTATGTTTTTGGTTATGTTTATTATTCCACAAAATTCTTTTATTCTAACAACCGAGTTACTACCTTATCTTCCTATCACTTTCAACAAAATAATTAAAACGTAAATTTTTCGATCACTTACAACAAAATAATTAAAGCCTTGTATTTCTATCACTTTCAAGAAATTTTTTGTCTACTTGTTTTCTTTGCCATGTGTAAAAATATTTAAATATTTTATATAAATGTCATTTATAAGATTTATAAATTTTGTTTCCCTATGAATACCAATAAATAATGTATTTAATATTTAAATACTTATAGGAGAATCTTTCAAATCAACAAGCTGATGCAACCTATTTCCTAGATTTTTTTTTCTTTTTATATATTTAATATGTAAATATTTATAGTGGGACTTTTCATATAAAACAATTGTTGCACACAACTCACGATGTATTTTCCTTCATAATATATTGTTTTTAATATTTAATTATCTGTCAATCAAAATATAGTATTTAATATTAAAATATTGTAATAAAATTTATCAAATCAAAAATCTGTTGTAATTTATTTCCTTGATTTTTTCTCTATTATATATTTGATATATATATATATATAATGTGATTTGTCATATCAAAAATCAGTTGTAGTCAACTAACGATATATTTTCCTTCATAATATAATTCTTTTAATATTTATAATAAATTTGTAATCAAAATTGTGGTGGAAGCTATTCCGGAGATATATTTCTTATTATTATTTAGATTTACCTTTACTGACAAAATATTTTCAAAAATATTTCACGTTTGAAACATAATATTTTTAGAATATATTAAAGGCTATTTTGTTTTTAGCTTATCATGGAAGCTAGATCATTTAGAAACGTCCAAAAATTTACTATATAAACAGGGCATTCTGAAAAGAAAACAAAGTCATTGAACTTTTTGTGCTATGAATGTTTTTGTTACTTTAATTTAGTAGAATTATATTATGCTTGAATGCTAAGCTTTTTCTATATTTATACTTTTTGTGAAATATATTAATTTTCTTCATATAAGTTTTTGATTTAATTTTCATAACTTGATTGGTTTGATACTCAAGTAAAACTTAATTTCTATTACTTGATACTCCGTAAATGAAATCAATTTGCGCTCTATAACTTTGATCTTCATATATTCTCTCAAATCTCTAATTCAAGTTGAATAATAACATAACATCTATTTACATATTTTGACACATTGTATGAAATTTGGAAAGAAGAAAAAATTATTCGAGCTTACCAAGCGCGGTCAAGATCTAGTATTAAATTAAAGAACTAATGGATAAAGACGTTTACTATCAGAGAAAACCTCGACGACAAAGTGATAGAAGAAGATAGGAAAACCCTAAAAAAAGATAGATGTGGCAAAGGAAAGAATAGACCCATAGAGGAACAAAGTTAAACCAAAATAATGACCGACGTTGAAGTACCCAACTGATGGGGTTTGAGAGCGATTGATGACCATCTATAATGGTGATAGGATTGCTGGAAGAAGAGGTGATGTATGATTCTCCATAAAAATTCCTTGGAAAAGAAGAGATGGACCTTGAGCTCCGATTCTTGAGCTCAAAGGGAAAAGCAAGTGAATCCATTTCCAACTCGAGGAGTCTCATCATGACATTTCTAGGTTCGAAAATGTAAAGCGACAAAGGAGAGAATGGTTGAAAATTGTGGCATATAAAAGTAGAATCAAGAAATCTAGTTCTATAAAGCTCGTTGGTAAAGACAAGATGTCAAGTCCAGGACAATAAGGAGCCTCATCGTGAAAATCTAGACTCTATGTGCCTATGCGAAGAAACTCTATGTGCTCTTCAATGATCTGGCTAAACTAATAGTATGATAACTTTTCAAAAAATATTTTTATCAAAGTAACCAAATTACGTTTATTAGGTCAATGTTTCAAAAGTATACTCATTCTATACTAATATATTTGTTGCATAAAAGATTTAAAACTAAAAATATTTTTTACATGAAATTCCTATGTTAAATAAGAGAACCAATGGACAAAGACGGTTACTATCACAAAAAACCTCGATGACAAAGTGATAAAAGAAGATAACTAAACCATAAAAGGGAATAGATGTGGCAAAGGAGAGAAGAGACCAATAGAAAACCTTAACTTTGGAAAAGAAAGCCAGAATTCGTAGGAACACAATTAAGTCAAACTGAAGACCGATGTTGAAATACACAACTGATGTGGTTTGAGAGAGATTGATGACCATCTCTGATTTTACTAGGAAGGCTGGAAGAAGAGGTGATGTATAATTCTCAATAAAAATTTATGGGAAAAGAAGAAATGGACCTTGAACTACGGTTCTTGAGAACTCAGCGGGAAAATCAAGTGATCACATATCCAAATCTAAGAATCTCATCATCACAGTTCTAGGCTCGATAATGTAAAGCGGCAAAGGAGAGAATGGTTGCAAACTGTGGCATATAAAAGTAGAATCATGAAATATAGTTTTGTTGAACTCGTTGGGAAATAAAAAAAATGTCAAGTCCAGGACAATAAGGAGCCTCATCATAAAAATTCTAGACTCATAGGTCTTGATGTGCCTCTGCGAAGAAGACAATGAAACTGTAGGATTTGGGGTTGGCAGAGCCGGATAAGGATCAGAAGAGGCTGGACGTAGATCTGGCTCTTTAAATTAAAATAATATTTATTTTAATGGGCCCTGATATGTTGGGCCTTTATAGACACAATCAAAAGCAAGGCCTTACCTCATCCATACGAGAGAAAACATTGGAGATGTCTTGGGACAACAGGCTGTGAATCTCTACGGAAGGGACGTATCACTGGTGGAAGAGTTGCGATGGCCCAGAGGATGGGGTGCGATGGTGGATAGGGGAGGAGATGCAAGAAGAGAGCTTGAGACAATATTTCGACACTGTAATGGTGATGATGGTGAAACTGAAGTGAACGGCGCCTCTGGAAGCGGATTGACTGAGATTTCCAAGCAGCTGCCAAAAGGATAGCAGACTTGAGAGGCTGTGACGAAATTGAGGAGAGGATGTCGGAGAAGAGGCGTATGATATACATGATGGGGTGAAAGCAAAGTTGGCTCTGCCAAGAGCTATCGTGGTCTGAGACGGCGAGGATTGTTGGAGATGCAGTGGAGGCGATGAGACGAGCAGATCCGACAAGTTCACTTATGGGTTGAGTAGATCCGGCGCGTTCGCTATCTCTAAGTGGAAGAGAGGACAGGAATTGGAGGGGCAGGGTTGACGAGGGGAGGAATGGGATAGACGGTGAAGACGGGAGAGGAGCACGAGAGACAAAGACTCCAAGAGTAACAGTGGAGGTGGCAACAGCGAGATTGACTAAAAAATAAGACGTTGCCTAGAAAACGAGAAAGAGAACCGCAGTGAAAGAGGCAAACCACTAGAGTGACGGATTGGGGTGAAGCAGGCAAGCGAAAAAACCACCAGCATTGAGGAAGATAATTCAAGTGGCCATCTTGAAAGTTGTGTCAAAGAGCAAACACGGTAAGGCAAACTCTATTTTTGTACACAACCAAAAATAATCATGCACTTTGAAAACGCGGCTCAAAATCTAGTATTTTTTAGGGTTTATAACATGCATTGTGAGCATAGTGAAAATTCTAAAATGTTTGTAACCTTTTTATTATATATAAGAAATCCACAATAACATATCATTCAAAGCAGTTGGTAATTATTTGTATGATTAATTTGAAAATAGAAAATAACTATTAATTTTCTTATTTTTTATTCTACTATAATTTTTCTTAGAACAACTATTAATCGTTAAGCATGTCGTTCAGTCCATTCACGAGCTCTCAGGTCAAATTTAAACTTGTCATGTGACCTTTGTGAAATGTTTCGAACAAAATACTAACCGATGCTGTACAAGGAGTCTTTCGAAGTCATATCCTTGAACTCCTTCTCGATCCGCTGCATCGCCATTTTTCTATCGACATCCTTTCAATTAATCACAAATGTATTTCCTTTTTTCATCAAAGAAGCAGCAAAGACAGTTGTCATTAGTAGTAACATTTTTGTTGTAATATATGTGAAAGACATGTTCTAAAGATATTTGACACAATTTCAACAAAAGAAAGTTATTGATATCAATTGCTCACTTTGAAGATGTTAGTATGAATTGTGTTGGAATAAAATGAAGGAACCTCGGGCTTTATAGCTTTTACTTTCAGCAAATATCTCATGCCAACTTAAAGCATGTTGATATCATCCCTATTAACAATTTATTGATATAATTGTTTATGTTCTCAATATAGTTGTCAAAATTTAGGGAAAAGGTTAGTTAACCCCTTATTTTTCAATTTATTACTAGATTGACTCTAATTTTTTAACTACTAGTTTATATTTGATACTTATTTTTTTCCTTAGTTCTTTTGTTACAAAAAATATAATTAACGATATTGCCATTGACTAGACTTATTTTTTAATGCTTTACGTAGTTAGAAACTTATTTTTGTCAGATTTATTTCTCTTTAACCATAAATTTACTTAAATTTGACAGACTTGTACAAATTTGTCATTTTTGGCTAAACACTTATTTAATTCTGATATATTCTTATATCATCCATAGATTTATTTTATCTTTGGCCACGAATTTACTTCAGTGTGAAAAAATTAATTAGCATCAATAGAATTTTTTTAATTTTATCACAAATTTACTTCATTTTGACAGATTTAACTAAATTTGATAGATTTAGTGTCTTTTAGCCAAATATTAACTTCATTCTAATAGATTTAATTAAAATTTACTTAGATTTAGTTTTTTGACACATATTCACATCTTTCTAACATATTTAATCAGAACTTGATATAATTATGGAAAATTTACTAAAATGCCATGATTTATTGTGTAATTACTAGAGTAGATCATATTTGTTCGAAATTACTAAAATGTTTTTATGCTCAGAATTACTTTTTTCCATAATTATACCAAACTAACTGAATTACAAAAGTTTCACTGCCACAAAATCTTTGGCAGATTTATTTTGTTGAAAATAAATCTATTTAATTTTAAGTCTGCTCAGTAATTTTTTCTCAGAAATAAAGTGTGTGCTCGACTATCTTAAAAATGACAGATTTGTTTCTACAAAGACTTGATTGTATTTCTACGACAGGCTTGATTGTCCAATTTTATTTGAAACAGATTTTTAGAGATATGCCAAGGCGAATGAGGTAGCCAATTTGTCATCAATGATAGTTTTCGTGTAAGACTTAACTCTTCAAGGCAGATTTGAATAATTGATGTAAATTTGTAAAAGACTCTTGTAGTTACTAAGTGACAAACATTTATTCAAAAATATGATTTTGAGTAAACCAAACTTAAATCGACAAGAATTAAATCTGATTTACTTTAAATTCGAATCTGGTTTATTTCTAGTGTAATTAAGAGTTGTAAGTTATCCCGTTCATCCCACTTTTCTCCTTATCCAAAATGTCTTTTTTATGGTGGTTTAGTCCTTTGTTGCTATCCTTATTAATTGGAGAAAATGGATCACATCATAGGTTGATGTTTTTGCATTCCAACATACAACTTGTTTGGTTTTGTTGTTACATTCAAACATACAACTTGTTTGGTTCTTTTTTGTTTTTGGAATTATTTTCTTTTGGAATTATATTCGAAAATACAATTTATTTACAACTAACTAAATGGAAAATTCTTACGTAATAACCATCTGATACAACATTCTTAATAGCAATCTAATACAACGTCTACAGAAAAAGACAGCTTTTTCCCAAGGATGCATCTATTTACATTTATATATCCTTATTATACTTATATAGTAAACCTCAATTTTTAGAATCACTGATGCTTGTTTTATTCATATCTCTCAAACAACTTAATGTCGGGTTTCTAGCATGTGAATCAAGAAAGAAAAAAACATTACTATAAAGATTGTTACAGACTCGTTAATTATCTCAACAAAAGAACCAATTATTTACCTCTCAAATCTCTAATTAAAGTTGGATAATAACATAACATCTATTTACATATTTTGACACATTGTATAAAATTTGGAAAGAAGAAAAAAATATCAGCGCTTACCAAGCGCGGGTCAAGGTCTAGTATTAAACTAAACAACTAATGGACAACGACAGCTACTATCAGAGAAAACCTCGACGACAAAGTGATGGAAGAAGATAGGAAAACCATAAAAAGATAAATGTGACAAATGAGAGAAGAGACCCATAGAAAAGATTCACTTTGAAAATTAATGCCATTGTTGGAAGGAACACAATTAAGTCAAAATAATGACCGACGTTAAAGTACCCAACTGATGGGGTTTGAGAGCGATTGATGACCATCTATAATGGTGCTAGGATCGCTGAAAGAAGAGGTGATCTATGGTTCTCCATGAAAATTCCTTAGAAAAGAAGAGATGGACCTTGAGCTCCGATTCTTGAGAACTCAAAGGGTAAAGCAAGTGATGCCATATCCAACTCTAGGAGTCTCATCATGACAGTTTTAGGTTTGATAATGTAAAGCGACAAAGGAGACAATGGTTGAAAATTGTGGCATATAAAAGTAGAATCAAGAAATCTAGTTCTACAAAGCTCGTGGGTAAAGACAAGATGTCAAGTCCAGGACAAATAAGGAGCCTCATCGTGAAAATTCTAGACTTTATGTGCCTCTGCAAAGAAGCCTTTATGGACTCAATCAAAAGCAAGGCCCTACCACATCCGTACGAGAGAAAATATTAGAGATGTATGTGGCGGCAGGCTGTGACTCTCTATGGAAGGAACATATCACCGGTGGAGTTGCAGCAGCCCATATGATGGGGAGGAACGGTGCATAGGAGAGGAAGATGCAACTGAAGAGCTTGAGATTAGATTCTGGTGCTGTAATGGTGATGACAGCGACACCAAAGTGAACGGCGCCTCCAGAGAGGAGCAACTGAAATTTCCAAGCAGCTGCCAAAGAGAGAGCAGACTTGAGAGGCTGTGACGGAATGGAGGAGAGAAGATCGGATAAAAGGTAGATGAGATACAAGATCGAGTGAAAGCGGAGTTGGCTCTGCCAAGAGCCCTTGTGGTCTGAGACGGTGTGGATTGGTGGAGACGCAGTTGAGGCGATGAGACTAGCAGATCCAACAAGCCCACTGATGGGAGTGGATCCGGAACATTCGCTATCCAACAAGCCCACTGATGGTGTAGATCCGGCATGTTCACTATCTTTGAGCGAAGGCTAGACAACGAGAAGAGGAATCGAAAGGACGGGGACGACGAGGGGAGGAATGGGAGAGACAGTGACAGCGGGAGAGGAACACAAGATACGGAGACGTCGGAAGTAATAGTAGAAGTGGCGACGGCGAGATTGACAAAAAAAACAAGACAATATCGAGAAAACTAGAAAGAGAACCGCAGCGAAAGCGGCGAACCATGAGAGTGACGGATCAGGGAGACGCCGACGACAAAAACCGTCACCAGCGCCGAAGACGATAAGTCAAGTGGTTGTCTTGGTAGTCGTATCAGGGAGTAAACACGCTAGGGCAAATTCTAATTTTTTTACACAACTAAAAGTAATCATGCATTTTGAAAACGCAGCTCAAACAGATCAAATTGGCTATCCAGTTAAATATACAAAAGAAAAATATCTAGACACTGAATATCCAGGTAATCATGGATTGGATCGGCAATTGATTATTCAAACGAAACGGATCAGGCAATACCTCCAAAAATCTGGGTATTCGATTTATGCCCACCCCTGGATATTCATATCAAGACCCACGATAGTGTTTAAACAGCTTAGTGGATTCATTTCTCGATTGGGTCATGGGAGTAGGGAAACCAAATCCTAATTAACAAACCTGAGTTTCTTTACAATGTGAACACGTTTGTCTTTGTTTCTCACCGTAATAACATATCTACAGACCCAAACCAAACTTACACATATGGTTGAATTTAATACATTTGAGCACGTCAAAACGACAAGTTTTCAGATGGAATAAGCTCTTGGAAGACTATCTTCTTCAACGCAACAATAAGATGATCAAAGTCATCTTTTGATAGCATGAGAGTCAATGGCACCAAACTTTCCTCTAATCCAAATACTTTGCCATCACGTTTCACCTGTTGGAGGCTGATATCATCTCACTCGCCAAAAGAAGACAATGGGCACACAAAGGTTGAAAGATATCATGATCAAAGCCAAAACGTAAAGGGAATTAAAGCATATTCGATGGATATCACGTGGCCTTTAAAATCCACCTCTCAAGACCTATATAAGAAAGACCAAGATCAAGAAAAAGGGATCAGAATTCTTCAATAGCAAACTCATAGCCTCAATACCTTTGTACTCTTTTGTTCTTAGATACCCAATGTATTCCATAGCTGTAATCTAATCATATTATCTATACATTTTTTTAGATTCCTACTTATACACGTCATCATAATTCTAAACCCTATTTTGAGTGAATTTTGAGATCCATCATTTGGCGCTAGACAGAGAGGGATTCACTAATACTATGAAGATTCCAACGTGAAACACATGCCACAATGACTAGTGGAAAGACAATTGATGCTACATGAAACAACTTGAATGCTATCAGTCCCCAAGACGGATTGCAGCAACTTAAACTTAATGGCATAACGTTCACCCATGCTCCACCGCTTGACTCATAAGGGAATTTGATAGTCCAGCAGCTCGGAGTGCAGCATATCGGCCTAAACAGATGTCCACCATCCCAAACGGCGGAGACACCAATTGCACCAACCGTCAATATGTAAGCCTTATTAGCCTAGGTACCAAAACATTTACGACATGTTCTTTCTGTTTTCTTCAATGTGCAAGACAGATATCGCATGACAACAAGTTGTGCAGCACTGGAGTAGATCACTCAGACCCATATGGAGCAGAAATCTCGGATCAACAACTTACAGGCCAATCACCAAGGACTCCTTGAAACACAGCTCTAGAAGGACGTACGACTTTAAGAGGTGTCAACACATCGAACAATAACCATAGATCTATCCCAAATGACGTCAGAAAAGAAAGAAAAGTCACTCCGCTCTTTCATCGGAAGGTTCAAAACCGTCTTCTCCAATATTGTCGTCACTGATGGTGTGGGCATATCCGCACTGCAAAACGCCTTATGGCACGAATCATGGTTTCGTGAAGAACCCTTACTTAACAAACCAGCCACGCTGGTAAACGCCCTCCACCGAGCTTCGAGATACATGGAAATGGAGAAAGAAGATGAATAGCTTGTTGAAAAGCATGCACCATCATCAAAATCCAAGGAGAAAGCACACGAAAAAAATGACAATCAACGAAAAGGACATGGAGTATCAAGGAGAGATGGAAGTTTGTCCAGATATCAGACCTGCAAGTTGAGCGAATGAAGCAAATCTTATGATAGCACGGAGAAAGAAACTTTGAAACTTCGAATGAACATACCAAGGTCGAACACGTTGAACATGGAAGAAGACGAAAAATACAACTTCAATATATTTTATGATTACCACAACAGAGGAGGGCACACCATTCAGGAACGTTACGGCTTCTGAAACTTCCTTTACTCTATGATTCATGCAGAAGGACTGGTGCAGTACTTGGAATCTCTCCAAATTATAACAATGAAACAGATACTCCCAAGTGAGATCAGGATGTTAGAGAATTACCAACGGTATATACTTGGTAAGCTTCTCAAACAACTCTAAAATATTAACATTTTGATTTTTGATTTTTTAAAAGTTTTCTTAATGATGTTGGACCAATAAATAAGAGACAGCTATTGACTGGGTTTCTTAATTATTTTTGTTCAGATTCTAGCACAAGAGATTGTGTATGTTCTCTCTCCTATTTTTCCCTTTTTATCACTTATATTTATACTTAGAAACTAATGGAGAACCCACCGTTGTGGTTGCCCTTAGGAGCCCGGATGTAGCGGGCCCACCCACCTCGAGAAAAAAAGAGTCAACATGATAGTGGGAGCAAATGCCTTTTGTGATTTTTTAGTACGAACTTTCAAAGGATATGGTAAGTGAGTCAAATTTGTACCCACAGAGCTATGGGGATGATAGAAGATGACACAAACATAGAATTGGTGGAACATGAAATAGAGATCATGGACTAGTCACACAATGACATACTAGTCATAATGTTAGCAAATTGCGAGATAACCAGCTCTTTAGACGATAATGGCAACTCGGTGAACATGATTTACAAAGACACTCTACACAAAATGTAACTAACCTACAGTCATCAGAGCAACATCTGACAGGCTTCAAAGGCTCTTCACAAAGGCTTTTAGAGACCATAAGACTTCCGACCTATGTTGGTAGTCATATTGGACACAAATTTCACAATCACCGACTACTTTGGTATGTACAATGAGTGCAACAAATTTCCCACAACTAGAGGCATAACAATGATATATGAGAGTCATAAAGAAGAAATAATGTGTTACATCCATGATCATTGATACAGGGAACCTAACCAATAACAACCAAATCTCAAATAAAAAGCAGAACAAAGTAAAAGTAATGGTTCCATGAACCTCATTCTTTATTATATGGTGAACTACAACAAGGCTTGGCCCCATCTTTGGATATGAAGGCAACCCAGTTTGGGATCAACTATTAATAAATAAAAATCCATTTTTAAAACCCCATCTTGAAGCTCATATTATTGATTGACGAGCTCATAAAGCTCTATCTATTACGATCTCCTTAGCTCTCTATTTTATCGAGATCCTTAGCTTTACCTATAAACGAGCTCCTTAGCTTAATCTATTGAAGATTTCTTGGGTCTATCTATTGTACAAGCCTCTTGTCCTAGAGCTCGTTAGCTCTTTACAGCGGCGCTCTGGTGAGGCGGTAACCGATCTTGCTTGGCGCATATCCATAGGTGGCTTGGTGAAACAACACCCTCACCATGAGCAACATCTTTTAAGTTAACTCACTGCACCATGTGTGATCTTAAGCACACATATTTTAACAAGGGGCCTTTTCGAAAACACTTGAGAAGAACAAAAAAATACAAAGCATCAATAAAAGCTCAAGTGGGTACATGGTAAGCCGAATCGCTCACACCTAAAACCAATTCTGATACAGGATAAGCCAGACCACATTCACACCTAGTTTGAACCCAAAAATGACCTAAGCCTTCCTGCATTCAATGTTGTTTATACATACTAAACAACAAGTCTTGGCAAATACTATTTCGAACTTAAAGACAATATTTAACTAGCAATAAAACCAAAAGCAAACGAAAACACTCATTGAATGAAAGCCTTCCCATGCATGGTTACATGATTAGTTACAACAACAGCTAGAGGGAGAAACAGATAACATGTGGCATGTTCTTATTGATTTTGTCATTATTATTCAGAGAGTTTGTTAGCTATAAACAGATTTGACCATTCTTGTAATTCATTCAGATATTTTCTCATTGTGAAACTTCTTGAGTCTAATACAAATCTAGTTTGGTTCAATGTTGGGAAAGTTTTTTTTCAATTGTAACCTTTTTCACTTGAGTTATTGATTTGGTGTTTACTGAACACTTATTTGGATTACATAAAGGAACTATACTTTACTCTATTAGTGGTACAGTTCCAGCTAGTCGTCATTTTTTTTGTGGATGTGATTTTCATACGGTCTCCCAAGAACCAAACATTGACAAGTAGTTTGAGGATGGAACATACATATGTGCATTTGTGTATCCATACAAATACCAGCTAAGTAAGCACTTAACAAATACTCCTCGAACATTTCCAGTGTAGTCCATATCACTTCAAACTTCGCGTGATACTCTACAATCCCTTTAGCCTCTCTTAACTCCTTCAACTCTGCCATTGGATCATCCAAGATTTCTTCAATTTTTTCTTGGATCAAGGTCTTGTAAACTCTCTAACTTCTCAAAAGAACTTGATCAACATGTTCTTGCATCACCGCTTGATGCCAAATTGATGCAAGTCCATCAACATGAATTGAGGATATCTTTACTTTCGAATCATCTTGTGTGTTACCGATTACGAAGAACAATTCTACCTTTCATAAACAATCTCTAATTTTTTCACCATCACATTTTGGAAAGTCTATCTTAGCCAGTCTCATCATTCATGCATAACTGGTTTGATTACCTTTTGAAACTTAGACCGGACCCAAGCCAAACTCTAAATGATGCAGTCCATGTTCTCTTAAACCAACATCTCAACCTTTGAAGTAGACAAAGTCATAGAAGAAATGTACAAAACGGCATTTACCGATCACATCTCCAACATCCCTATCACAAACATCCAACTCAAGATTCCCATGTACGACATAAAAACAGACACCCAAGCTCACATCACTGCCTTCTGCATTGTTATACGACAAACTCCCCTAACGAGGGAGAATGGGATGCCAGCTATCTACCAACATTTCATTGAAAATCTGGCAGGGACTTCTCTCAATTGTTTCTCCCGATTGGAAATATTAACAACTTCAACCAGGCTTCAATTTTGTTTATGAAGCATTACTCTATGTTTATAGAGAAATGAGCTTCTGACACTGATATGTGGAAAAATGTCCTAAAAGAAAGAAGAGTCATTCCGCTCTTTCATTGGAAGGTTCCAAACCGTCTTCGTCAATATTGTCGTCACTGATGGTGTGGGCATATCCGCACTGCAAAATGCCTTATGGCACGAATCAGGGTACCGTGAAGAAATTTTACTTAACAAACCAGCCACGCTGGTAAACGCCCTCCACCGAGCTTCGAGATACATGGAAATGGAGAAAGAAAATGAAGAGCTTGTTGAAAAGCATGCACCATCAACGAAATCCAAGGAGAAAGCACACGAAAAAATGAAAACCAACGAAACGGACATGGAGCAATGAGAGATGGAAGTTCATCCAGATATCAGACCTGCAAGTTGAGCAAATGAAGCAAATCTTATGATAGCACGGAGAAAGAAACTTAAAAACATTGAATGAAGATACCAAGGTTGAACACATGGAACATGGAAGAAGGCGAAAAAGACAACTTCAATAGATTTTACAAATACCACAACATAGGAGGGGACACCATTCAGGAATGTTAGGGCTTCTGAAACTTCCTTTACTCTTTAATTCATGCAGAAGGACAATTACTCTCCGCAATCCCTTTAGTCTCTCTTAACTCCTTCAACTCTGCCATTGGATCATCCAAGATTTCTTCAAATTTTTCACAGATCAAGGTCTTGTAAACTCTCTAACTTCTCAAAAGAAGATGATCAACGTCTTCTTGCATCATTGTCTGATGCCAAATTGATGCATATCCGTCAAAATGGATTGAGGATATCTTTACTTTTGAATCCTCTTGTGTGTTATCGATTATGAAGAACTATTCCACCTTTCATAACCATTCCCTAACTTTTTCACCGTCAAATTTTGAAAAGTCTATTTTAGCCAGTCTCGCCATTCATGCATAGCTCGTTTGATTGCCTTGTCGATGATGATGATGATTATGTTCAACGTGAATCCTCGGAGAAACAGGTCGCTGATTCTAGTTAACTGATCGACTCTTCGTTATTGATCAGATTACGTATCATCAAACAAAAAGCTTTGATCAGTTCTGCAATACTCTTCTCCATCTTCTTACTTTGCATCGTGAATGCTTTCCCAAAGCTTCAAGTCTTCTATCCACCTCATCCTCCATTTCTCGCTCCCTCCCTCGTCTTCCTCAAAGCTTGTGATCTCGTCTTTGCCTGGATAATCGCTTCGATGGACTCAATTTATGAGGAAAGAAAGCTCTGCCAACAAAGACATGGGCAGAAGATTAAGAGAAGCGGGAGTTATTACAACAACGGTCAGAGGGTGCAGCAGGTTACACGTGGAGTGTTCTTATTGGTTCCGCCATTGTTAGTTAGAGAGTTTGTTAGCTATAAATATATTGTGTCGATCATTCTTGAGTTCATTCATATTTTTCTCATTGTAAAACTTCGTAAATCTAATACAATTTGGGTTACTTATTTGGTTTCTTCTTTAATCATAACATTTTGCACGTGAGCTAATGTGTTTACTGTACATTCATTCGGATTACATATATATATTCGTCTGTCAACTCTCTCCATCTCTGAAACAAAAAACAATAGTTGAATGTATAATAACCCGTCCTGTGGGACTCAGTTGTCGCTGCAGTGCATCGACCCTAACCCCTCACTATTGGAGGAAACGCCTCCACATCCACTGATAGGTTATTGGTGCGTTTGGCATTACTCGAACCCAAGACTTCACCCTTTAACAACTCTTTTACAAGACAAGTTGTCATCAATTGATCAATTGGGTTTGAGTAACACCAAGCGCACCAATAACTTACCGGTGGATGTGGTGGTGTTTCCTCCTACGGTGAGGAGTTAAGATTGATGCGATGCAGCGTCAGCTGGATCCGACGGGGCAAGTTGTTAGAGAATGTTTCAAAACTCTAACAATTATCCATACAACATGAATTTAAACTAGTACATTGATACTTCTAAACATGTACAAAAAAACGAATCCGCCAACATACTCTCAACCAGTTTGACCTAATTAAAAAACCAAGGACAAGAAACGAAACAAATCACAGTTTGGTTACAGAGAAGAAGAAGGCTTTATAAGAGGCTGAGATGTTTTCCCCCACTCCTCGGGACAACACTTAACCTCCGTCAACAAAGCCACAACTTCCTTCATCGTCGGTCTCTCCAGAGGGGACGAATTCACACAGAACATGGCGATCCCCAATGTCTGAAGCATTTCCTGAACTATCTGATCCGGTAACCCTTGCAGCTTCACGTCAAGTACAGATAACGCGGGTTCGAAGCTTCCCATCTTCTTCTTCACCCATTCCACTATGTGTAGCCCGTCACCAATCTGTGGCTCCACAGCACTCCGTCCACTCAGAATCTCAAGCAATACCACACCGTAACTGTACACGTCACTCTTCTCTGTTATGTTCATCGTGTATCCATATTCTGCATAATATTACATAAAACCCCTAAACTTCAACAAAGTTATGAAACAAACCCCATATCTTTTGTAAATAGAGAGAGAAACCTCTTATACCTGGTGCGATGTAGCCATAGGAGCCAGCGACTTGAGACATGGCGGTGTGATAATTCGGCGAATTCATCAGCTTGGCGAGTCCAAAATCCGCGAGAATCGCTTCGTACTTGGAATCAAGAAGGATGTTATTGCATTTCACGTCCCTGTGTAGAATCGCCGGAACGCAGTCGTGGTGAAGATAAGCTAGACCCTGAGCGGTTCCAATCGCGATCTTGTAACGCGTTTCCCAGTCCAAGCTTCTGTTCCCTTGAAGCAACTGCTGGAGATTGCCGTTGGGGAAGTAATTGTACAGAAGCAGCTTCACTGATTTGTTCGAACAGTAACCTAACAGCTTCACGATGTTCCTGTGTCTGATGCTCCCCAGAATCTGTATCTCCGCCGCGAAAGAATCCATCTTTGTCGTGGGTTCTCTTTCTTCTTCATCATTGTCTTTAGTTTTCCAGAGCTTCTTCACTGCAACGATCTCTCCGTTGGGTATTTCCGCTCTGTAAACGATTCCTGAACAGCCTTTTCCGATCACGTTCTCGTCGGTTAAGGAACTCACGATGTTGTTGACGCTGATACCGAGTTTCTGAAACGGGATGAATGTCCATGGGTACGAGAAGTCGTCTGCTGTTGATGTAGAAGACGACATTGCTGTTTGTTTCTGAGTTTTGTAGCGGTGATTGTTGCGTAAGACGAGAAGCCACGCGGCAAGAAGGGCTATGGTGGTGGAAGCGAGGATCACAGCGACTAAAGCTACCATCTTTGGGGATTTGCTTCGCCCTGTGCGTGATGAGCAAGTGATGCCATCGATTGTATGGCAGAGATTGGTGTTTTGGAGGTAAGAATTTGCGGAGATTGTTTTGAAGAACGGTGTAGCTGGGATTGGACCTGAGAAGTTGTTGAAGGAGATGTTGAGAGAAGCTAGGCTTGTGAGGGAACCGAGGACTTTGATCTCACCGTGAAGCAGATTGTGTGAGAGGTCGAGTGATTGCAACTGTGTGAGCGCTGAGAAGGTTTTTGGGATCTCCCCAGTGAAGGCATTGTAACTCAAGTCGAGATTTATTGTCAAAGTTGTGGCTTGGCCGAGTTCTTGTGGGATTTCACCGGATAAGCTGTTGAAGCTTAGATCAAGCAGTGTAAGCTTCTGCAGATTCTTGATGGATTTAGGGATTTGGCCAGTGAGGAGATTGTTGTTGAGGATCAACTTGTTCAGGTAACTGAAGTTGCCGAAACTTAGCGGTATGTTTCCGGTGAAGCTGTTTCTGCTCAGATCAAGCTGCTCTAGATTCACAAGGTTTCCTAACTGAGCAGGGATATCTCCAGTGATGTAGTTGTTGTGCACATCTAAGAGCTCAAGCACAGTGATGTTGGAGATCTCGTAAGGAAGTCCACCAGAGAAATGGTTCATGTAGAGATCAAGAAACACCAGGTTCTGTAACTCGCCTATCTCTTTAGGGACCTGGCCTGAGAGTTGGTTCTCTCCGAGTCTTAGCCTCACAAGCGACTGGCATTTTGCTACGCTCTTTGGTAATCCACCGGATAAGGAGTTCCCTAGGAGGAGAAGCTTGCTGAGCCTCTTTAAACTGAAAAGCTCTTCTGGGATTCTTCCTGTTAGCTTGTTCCTAGACAGGTCGAGAGCGACTAGGTCCGTACAGTTTCCAAAAGAAGACGGGATTGTTCCCGAAACCGAGTTCTCCCACAAGAAAAAGCTCTGAAGAGACTTCAGGTTTCCGATTTGGGAGGGTATAGAGCCTGATAACTTGTTCTTGTCCAGCTGAAGAGCAATGAGGCTAGAACAGTTACTTATTTCCCAAGGAATCTGACCAGTGAACATATTATCAGACAACTGAAGCTGCTCCAACCAAACAAGCTTCCCCAAATCTCCAGGAATCTCACCGGATAGATCGTTGGCCGAAACATCAAACACCACGAGGGAAGAACAGTTGGAAATCTCAGGTGGGATGGCCCCAGATAAAGAATTACCCCATAGAAGCAAGCTAGTGATCTTCTGGAGCTTACCCAGCTCCTTTGGGATGGATCCAGTGAGCTTGTTCATGTGCAAATACAAATTCCTGAGCTCTGAGCATAAACCCAACTGAGGTGGGATAGTACCAGAGACGTCAGTGTCATACAGAGCCAAAGTTTGCAAATTTACCAAGTTCCCAAATGTGGAAGGGATCGATCCTGACAAACCACTGGCTGCAAACCCTAGGGTTGTCAAATTTGTCAGAAGCCCTAGTTGGGCAGGGATAGGGCCTCCGAGATTAGGGTTACCACCAAGCCTGAACTCCTGAAGAGAGACCAGAGAACCCAAACTTGAAGGAATCGAACCATTTAACAGATTATCCTGAAGACATAGAACTTGCAAAGAAAAGAGATTTGAAATCTGTGAAGGTATTGAGCCAGAGAGCTTGTTGGCATTCAAGATAAGGAACTGGAGAGAAGAGAGGCGGCCAAGCTCTGATGGGATTGGACCAGAGAGAGTGTTTGAAGAAAGGTCTAAAAGCCTGAGGTGGGTGAGTTTTCCAAAAGAAGGAGGGATTGGGCCGGAGAGGTTTGTGGAGGAGAGGTTTAGGAACTGAAGAGAGGAGAGAGAAGAGAGGTCTGGGATTGAAGACAGGTTAAGGAAAGTGTCGGGGATGGAGACAGAGATCACTCTGTTGTCTGCAGAGCATGTAATGCCATACCATGAACATGGTGTTTTGTCTTGTGGGTCCCATGAAGAGAAGAGTGATGAAGAAGAGGATAATGATTGTCTCTTCAAAGAGAGAAGAGTTTGGCCGTCTGATGAAAGAGAAAGAGTTGGTTGGGCCATGGAGACCCATGAACCAAAAAGGAACAAGATCAAGAAGAAAAGATTCAACTGTTTACTGCTACAATAGAAAGATGGCCGCTTTGTAATGGAGAAATGGCTGAAAGATAATAAACTGATGAAATGGTTTGGTTCTTTCTCCATTGAAACTCTGGTAATGGAATGATTGGAGATTCAATTGGTTGGTTGTGGTGTGATGAAGGATGATGAAGAAAAGCAAAGTTGTCTCTTATCTTTTTCTGTTGAACCGTGAGGAGACAAGAAGCATGTGTAAAGGCTTTGCTTTCTGATCGCGTATGGTTTACACTAAACCTCTGCAGAACAAGAACACCAAGAGCAATAACTGTGGGGCTAAGAGTGAGGTCTTGACACTCTCTCCCATGGAGAAACTTCTCTGGCCGGGGAAAAGGAGATTGAAACTTTACCCGGCGACGGTGCTAGTAAGTTAGGCTGCTAGAGGTTGATGAAGGCAACGTTGGACTTTGAGTCTCACTTTAGTTCTCTCTGTCTTTTTCTTCTCGTTTGCTGCTTGTCGTGGGAAGAAATATAATTCATAGCTTGATTATATTTTATTTTATTTTTAATTATTATATTGCAGTGATTTGGGCGCCACCGGATTCTCTTCCGTTTTTTCATGGATGCGTGTGCAATAGTTATAGTCATGAGTTAAGAACTCCCCTTAAAAGACCGGAGATAAACATGGTCATCATTATATTTTCACAATAAAAAGATAAGTATGTATTTATCTGATAACTTTTCCAAAACCCAAGGTATATAATTAACTCTTTCTTCCAAAAATCAAGGTTAATTATCATACTTTGCTTTTTATAAAGTATTTTTTTGTTTTGCTTTTTATAAAGTTATTATTCACGGATCAATGATTTTCTGGTAGAAATAGTTTTAAAAAACCATTAAAAATATTGTAATATTTTACTCATACGGATGGGTTTCAATCAACAAAGTATAGCATTGATTCAATACTAATATGTACAGACAGTACAGTATAAAAGAAGAAACAGATTCTTTAATGTGCTTAGTATCAAAGTTTATGTCCATATTACTCAAACGTTCGGTTTTTAACATAATATATATAATATACAATTATCAAAATTAAAAGTGAAGAAAACTTATAACTTTTCATGCCTGAAAAAAATTTATGGATTTTAAACGAAAGGATCTCAGTTGTAAGGTATAAGCAATCGAGTAGTTATTATATTTGTATAATGGTTACGTCCACACATATCGTATAGAGGAAACCACGAAGTAGTGTAGCTACCTAAGTAACAATGCATGTTCTTTGCTCTTGTCTTCTTCTCCCATCTTCTTCTCCCTTTGTCGGCTGCTCCCGACCGTTGGATCTTCTTATTCTCTTTTGTTTGTCTATCTACATAAGTAGCTAAACTGAACTAAGTTCACTGGGTGAAAATATTTGATAACCATAGATAAAAATTCGATTATATAGTAATGACATTCTCGGGGGAAAAATTACAACACTGAATGTTGGTTTAGCCAATGTCCGCGTAAGGAGACATGAGAGATTGATACATAAACATAGTATGACCTTGGACTATGTATGGTAAATCTTCCTAAACTTCAGAGAGTTAATAACAACTATTCATTACTAATCGAAAGTGATATCATGACGAACTGACAATGAGTTTAATTTATTACTATGAAAAATATTTGGAGATTTTTTGTGATATATGGAAATGATTTAAAAGACCGATTTGACTATTTATGTCACTGAAATCTATTTACGTTTTCGGCTACACATCCAGAAAATCTTTTTGGAATCAAGTATACTTGATCTAGAATAGTGAAAACAAGGGTAATCTATCGAAAATTGATTAACGATATTTTGAGAATGAAACCAAAACATTTAGAAAAGATTATGTGGTGTTTGTAGGGTCATTAAATAAGACTTTCGAGTCTTAGAAAAATTAATGCACCATCCATTGCATGGAATAGGGCCCACGGATCGAATGAGTGGACGTGAGAAGTCAATTAGCCATGGGTTGACGCATTTAAAGTGGTATCATAACGAAACTTAAACGTGTGTAGAGTCCTTTGTGGGCTCACACTAACATAGAGGTAACGATCTTGGAGGTGCAACAAGGACGTTGTGTTCTGTGAGAGGGGATAAATTGTAACATCTCATTTTGTGGTATATGACAAAGACTTAAAAGAATTGATTTGACTACCTATATCACTAAAGTGCACTTACCTTTTCGGTCAAACGTTTAGAAAGAATTTCAGAGTTAACACTACAAAAAATATGTACATTATTAGCTCACGATAAATGCAATAGTATGGCTTTTATAGCGTATTCATAAATGTTATGTTTGTAGCAACCATCATAGGTACCCCTCCTACGATAGCATGTTTTGGGACACTATAACACTACTTTTTTGCTACAAATTGATTTTATGGCAAAAAATCAATTTTTCTTTCAATAAATTAGATGTTAACTTTCAGAAAAAAACTTATTTAGTAACTATAACATTTTATAAATAAAAATATTAAATTAACAAAAGAAATGCTTTCATTTATTTTCTTCAATATAAAATTTATATAATATTTTTGTTATTAAATAATTAACAAAAAATTTTATAATTATTTGGGATAATTATGTTACTTTTTGTAATTATTCATATAGTTCTAGTTTGATTATATTTCATAATTTTATTGTCAAAGTTTTGTATTTCATTTGTAAGATATTACTATATTTTTTATTATCAAAAGATTAAAATTAATGGTAGATGAATTCTTCAGGATTCTGTTGATGTAAGAATATTGTGGATCTTAACAGTTTTCGATGAAACTTATTTTCATTAAATGCTGAAAAATCTCGTAACACATTTATAAAATTATATAAGTTTATTGAATTTTTTTATTATAAATATAAATAATCATGAATAATTTATCAACTGATGATTCCTTTTATTTAAGAATCAGAAAGTTGAATTAACATTTCACTAACAAATATTTTGAAAGTAAGACTATAAAACATAATCCAAATAGGATTATATAAATAGTTACAAAAATTGATCATAAATGATTATAAAATTTATCCATAATAATTTTATAACTAAATATTCAATTAACTATATGTTAACTAATTATTTTATAATATAAATAAAAATTATAGAAATTTTTGCTTAGAAAAAATTGAAAACATTTATATTTTCTGTTGGAATTATTTTTCTTATTTATAATATTTTTTAGTGCTATAGTTATTAAAATATATTTTCAATATATAAATTCAATATTTTAGATAAATATTGATTTATATTTGTGTCAAAAAAACATAAACTTTAAAAGCCATTTTAGACCTGCTGTTAGTCAACTATAACTATTAGCTAACAATAGGTATAAAATGCTATGATCAACAAAAATGAATGATTAAAATGGCTTGTCAATAAAAATTGTGCATTTTTTTGGTTCACGAAAAAATAAATGCTTTATTTCAACCAAATGTGAAAGTTAATGATTTAAATGGCATTTTTCCTTTTTATATAGGAAGTGCATGAAACATAATGAATAACTTCTGTGGTGCACAAAAAAAAAAGAAACTTCTGACAAATTCAAATTCTAATTCTAATTTTGAAGAATACTACACAATCTAATATAGCCGGATAACAAAAGATCCTCATTATCTTGACAATGAATCTAAATCAATAAGCACTGTATGAATAGGGAACACATTAAGTGAGGGTAAGACGCAGCATCGGAGACGGTGAAAATTGAAAACTTAAAAGTGAGTTTGGAGGGAAGCTCCTTTTGTCCGTGTCGTGTTTCTTTGATTTGAGTGATAGTTTTTTTTTCTTTTTAAATGTCATAAAGATAGGTTTAATTGATTACAAAAACTACCGTAAACCTAAAAAAAAACTATCTAATCTATTACTATACGTAAAAATCAAAATTACATTACCAAGGCAGAGGAGGTGGGTGCGTTTGGGGAGGTGAGCAGCATCAAATATTGTTTATGAAAAACACTCACATGAAGGAGAGAGCAATAAATACGTAAAATATACTAGTAGTATTTTAGATTTTGACCTCTTTTTACTCCCCCATATAAAGTTTTGTGCATAAGATTAGTACCTTTACCTTTAAAACTTGTTCGCAATAGATGAAGTTCGGTAGTTCATTCAAGTATACTTGCAAATCACCTGAAAGGAAGTGTTTTCAAACTCACGAATTCGATCATCAACGGCAGAAAAACGAGACTGGAATATCAAGTTACATAATTACATGTTATGATCTCTGGTTCATGCCCATAATCTTGAAACACTTGAACAATTTTGACATAGAATCAGAATCAAACAGACACTCTCTTACGAATTCCTCAACGTAAGTTAGAAAGTACAAGTTTGTATAATTACGGAGATCAGAAGAAGAACACAAATAATATAGAAGATAGATACACTAGGACCGTGAAAATCCTGATTAAAAATCACGAAACATAA
>CAJHQP010008437.1:0-26958 GCA_905132765.1 Moricandia arvensis | reverse complement strand
GATATCTTCACAAACGCCGCAAGTACTAAGGTCTGTGAGTTCATCCATCCAAAGCTTGGGCTCATAGACCTCACATGTCACTGATCTCTCCTCCATGAAGTGTTCTACTCTTTTTCCTTGGCTTGGTTTTTCTCCCATGTGGTTTTACCTAGCTGAGGTTTTAATGAGGGAATGCTTCATGGCTTCCAAGCTTGACTTGTTCCACATGGTCAAGCTTGAGGGGGAGTGTTGACATGAAGCCAATAAAGAGAGGAAATGGCTACATGAAGTTAAAAAGAATGAGAGGACATTTCAAATAACAGAAGCAAAACTAATCAAGGGAAGCTTGTGGATCAAGTATGTCCGTACAAACTTGTGGGACAAGTCTGTCCGTACAAGTGACCTAACTTGGAGTACAAGGTAGGCAAAGGGACAGGAGGAACCAGAAATGAACTTACCTAACTAAGAAGACTTATTCTGGTCACCAAGGAACTAAGGGAGTGGAGAACAGCAAAGAAGTGGAGAACAGCAAGGAGTCACGTGTGGGATTAGGCTCCAAACCGTTGAGGAGATGTCCCTTTCTCCCATCTGCTTGGTATTTGGTCCCCCCCCACTTCTGTCCAAGGCAGAAGAGTAGAAGAATAGTTTATTAGTTCTTTATTTGTCTGGTTCTTTATTTGTTTATTATTTTGCTTTGTCCTCTCTCTATAAATGTAACCCTCACATGAACCATTTCTGATAAGGAAATCATTTCTATCCTTCTCTCTCTTTGAATTTCGAAATCCCCCTCTCTCTCTCTCTCTCTCTCTTGTTCTTCATGTTCTTCATTCTCCAGCAGTAAACTACTTCTAAATCTCTCATTCTAACATAAAATTCACAATTAAAACCTTTGTGTGCAAATCCCAGTGGGATAAAAACATACAAAGGAAAGAGTAGATGCTTCATGGCTAAGGGGATCATGATCTGGCCAAGTCTATGAGTCCTAACCTTGGACGAATGGACTCACAGACTTTGGTACTTGCTCCTTTTGTGAAGATATCAGCTAGTTGATCCTCACTTCTTGTGTAGCATGGTAAAATGATCTGTTGCTCCATTGCTTGTCTCACTTTGTGACAATCCACCTCAATGTGCTTTGTCCTCTCATGAAACACTGAGTTTGAAGCTATGTGAATAGCTGCTTGATTATCACAGTGCATTGTGATTGGTGTTGTAGTCTCTATACCCAAGTCTTTGAGCAGGTTTCTGATCCAAATGAGTTCACTGGTAAGTTTCCTCATTGCTCTATACTCTGCCTCAGCACTTGAACATGAAACTATCTTCTGCTTCTTGCTCTTCCAGGTAACCAGATTCCCTCCGATGAAGGTGCAATATCCTGTTGTAGACTTCCTGTCTACTCTATCACCAGCCCAGTCTGCATCACAATAGCCAACCACTTCTGTGTTGCCATTACAGCCCATTCATACTCCTTGTCCAGGAGCTCCACTGAGGTATTTGAGTATCCTTTCCACCATTTTCCAGTGATGAACCTTTGGCACTTGCATATGCTGGCTCACCTGGTGACAGCAAAACAAATATATCATGTCTAGTTATGGTTAGATAGATGAGCTTACCCACTAGTCTTCTGTACTGCTTTTGATGCGCCCCTAGGATGCTCTTTGGTTGATGGGAATGGATAGATCCTTGCAAGAACGAATCAGAGACTCAAGTTCTTCAAGGTTTGTGGATTGAATGGTGACACAAGAGGGATGGATGATCTCTTGATACTCCTAGGCGACTGATCTGGATATGACACACCAAATAAGAAGCCCTTAACTCTGGATATTACACACCAAAAACCTTCAACTCGTCAAAGACAAGAGAGAAGAGAGAAAACTAGGTTTTTTTGATAAAAGATTGCGTGTCCACAATAGGGTTAGGGAAAACCCTTAAATAAAAGAAACCAGAGAACATACTCTCTAGGGTTTCGAAAACTTTAAAAAATGGAAACTATAGTTTATAACATAATATAAGCTTAAAATGTAATACTTCTACTGGTCTTGGGCCGAGATAGAGCCTAAGTGATTTGTAAGACAAGTCGTGGCCTCGTTAAAAACCTTCCTCCGGAAAACCTCGTGGGACAAAACCAAAAGCAAGGAAAAGAGCACACACCAAATGTCTTGCCTAGACACTAACTCAGCGTGATGTAGAGATGGCTTGAATGGTGTTCAAGACATCTCGGATCAAACCTTGTCCAAGACCTTCTTCTTGTTGTGGATGTGAAGTGAGTAATCCTACAACAGTCTCCTTAAGTTTCTTGACTCTGGAATGAGTCATGGGACCTTCTGGAATGGCTAGAGCATCTTCACCAGGCTGCTGGTGCTTTGTGGCATCATGGGGCTCGTCTAAGATCTCTTTGCCCTCTTCCATGATCACATCATATTCCTTGGTGCTTTCCATGATCACATCATCCCCTCCCTCTTCAAAAAGATTTGTCCTCAAATCTGTTTTATCTGCAATAGAGGGGACCAAGTCAGTAACATCAAAGTTTGAAATCAGGTTACACTTACCTTGCAAGCCTCTTTGATAGGCATTGTTGCTGACTGGTTCGGATATATAGAAGGTATTGATCCATTCAGTTCCTGATTCATTACTCAAACCAGATACATTGAAACAAAGCAAGTTAGCACATAAAAATTTATCAAAGAGTAATAATCTGATCCCAAATTGTGCTTAGCTCGGTTTTGGTTTGTGTGCTGCGTCTGGTGGTGCTTCTTTGATGAGAATGAAGCCAGTGATGTCTTGGTGCTTATCCTGATCCAAATCAGGTGGCTTGAACCGCTTGTCTTCCACATTCTTGTCCTTTCTCCTTGTATGCTTCCAAGCTTCATCATAATCTGCACATGGCTCTTTTGACAAAAACAAATGCATCATATCTGTGTAATAGATAAAAGAACTCTTGAAAACATGATCACTTACCTTAGCATGCTCACCTGGTCTCCATAGATAGGTTTGAGATGTTCTAAACTTAGCAAAATTCAAACAAAGCAGAGATAGGATCACCTGACTTGTAGAACCCATAACTCTTTCACCTGAGAAGCTTTGGACATGATCCCAAATCGACGTGATAGCCTGATGAGTTAAATTTCTAATGTAGTTGGTTTCATGGCCTAAATCGTTTTTGTTGATGAGATATGATCTTATGAATGCTCCTATATCACAGCTGGCGACTAGACAGTTTTCAAGATTTGCTTGTTGTGTCTCCAACTTAGCCAAGGATTCATCATTGATTCTCTGATCTTTATAGTCCCTATTTTCACCTGTACCTTTCTCAGCTTCTTTTGGACAAGTCAAGTGGGTTATCATGTCAAAGAAGGTATTGTAGACCAGTATGTTAACAAGGCACAAAACAATACATCTAGAACCATTTATCTCAAGTTTCAGAAGTGCAATGAGTTTATCAAAGAACGTGTTATATACTAAGATATCATCAACTAACAATCCCACACGTTTATAAACATTTTCAGCACACAAACAATTAATCTCAAGCTCAGAGATATTTGCAGATTTCAAAATTTCAAACCTAAAATCAGAATGATGCAATTTTGGTTCATACAACTTCCTAGGTTCTTTCAAGACATATGTGGATGCAAAACAATCATCAGTGTTCAAATCATGCCTAGGAAAATTCACAACGAAACTCTTCTCTTCAGTTCTAGCAAATGAATCACAAGGTTGTCTAAAACAGAAATCAGTTTGTTTCAACTCAAGCTCTAAAACCTTTTCAAAGTGATCAAAGCTTTTGCTATATTTCAGAAACTGATGGAGACTCAAAACATGACCCGAAATGTTGTTTTTATTATTTTGAAAATGTTTTTGATCAAAGAGGTTTTCTGGTTCCAGTCCTTTAAAGGATCTAAGCAAGTTATCAAAAACAGAATTTGAAACACAAAAATCTTTTACTTTGTCAAGATCAAAACGTTTTATGTCTTTAGTACTCACTTTAACACACATTATAGGCACAGAACTAACCACTTTAGCTTCCTTACAGTGCTTTTGCTGGTTATGAGACAAGGGTTTAGGAGTTGGGTTAGACTGCAAGCTGTTCTGATGTTCCAACTCTTCTCCTTGTGTTGATTGCTCTGGTTCTCTATCTACCGATTCTTCTTTTGCAACCTGTTAAACTGAAACAAGGCTACTCGGTTGCACCGGTTCAATAAAAGTTAGTTCATCACAAGAAGTACTGAAATTGAATTCAGGCTGAGGTAAGAAAAGAGAACACTCTTGTTCTGTCCCAAACTTTCTTTTTACCAAAGATGTTTCTGTTTGAGCTTCTTGAGTTAGTGCAGAGTTAAATCTGATTGTGCAGCTGAGTCTGGTTCTTGTTTCTGTGATGAACGTCCAGGGTTGGTCCTCTTGAATTGCTTCTCCACATCCATCATTACTTGTAATAACTTCTTTTTATCTTCCTCACTGAACCAGGAATGTTTTTCTGTTTTATCTTTGCTGTAACAGGTTACTGCCTTGCTAGATGTGACTTCCTTCACTGGAGACTTTAGGGAAGTGTTGCCTTTGGATGCATACTTTTCCCTTAGTAACAACTTTAGGCTCTCCCACGTGGTGATAGTTGGTTCCTTGTAGAACCTGTGATCATCTTCTTCTTGCAACCACCACTTATAAGCGTTTCCTTTGAGTTGAGAAATTGCAAAAGCTAATCTTTCCTTCTTCAATATTCTATTGTAATGCAGCCACTTGTCCATGGTTCTTTCCCATCCTAGATAGTCACCTTTTCCTGAAAAAGCATAGAGTCGAATATCAGTAAGTGGTTTATAATCATAACAAAGATCAATTGATTTAGGAGTGAGAGAAGATTGGTGTGGTCTGCTCCATGTGTTGGCTGGTTGCTTGAAGTGTGGCTCTCCACGTCCATTAGCTTGTTGGAGATCCTGTCTAAACTCCTGCCAGAGTTTATCATGGCTGATTCTCATCATCTGTTGCAGCTGAGCATTCATAGCCTTAAGTAACAGCCTTTCATCCTTAGTGAGGACTCCTTTCTGATCTCCTGCCATGGTACCAACGTTGCTTCCTCCTCAGACTCGGTCCCTATTGCTTCCTGCACAAAGGAAAACGAAAATAACCAGTAAAAGGTTTCTAGGTAACAAGACAAGCAAAAAGGAAAAAGGAGAACACGAAATCAAGCTTGTTTTGCAAGACAAAAGCAAAAAGGATAATTCGGCTAGGTAAAAAGGAACTAGGGTTTCTGATTTCAAGCAAAAAGGAAATTCTTTAAACTTTGTTTAAACTTCTCTAAGGTTTTCTAGCAGCCTAAACAACCTTAATCTACTCGTGTTCAAGGTAATTAAGTTGATTTGCAGAAGAAACAAAGTGATCTAAAGACACAATACCTTATGCGGCTAGGGTTTAACAACTAGGGTTTCCGCAAGCAAAAAGGAAAATCTCTTAAACCTTGTCTAATCTCTCTGAATTTCGAGCAGCCCTAAACAGATTAGATCTATTGCTTAATCAAGATAACAGAGATGAAACACGGATGAAACAAAAACAATAAGAGAGAAAACGAGCACTTCCCAACCAAAGTTGCTCTGATACCACTTGATGCGCCCCTAGGATGCTCTTTGGTTGATGGGAATGGATAGATCCTTGCAAGAACGAATCAGAGACTCAAGTTCTTCAAGGTTTGTGGATTGAATGGTGACACAAGAGGGATGGATGATCTCTTGATACTCCTAGGCGACTGATCTGGATATGACACACCAAATAAGAAGCCCTTAACTCTGGATATTACACACCAGAAACCTTCAACTCATCAAAGACAAGAAAGAAGAGAGAAAACTAGGTTTTTTTTTTGATAAAAGATTGCGTGTCCACAATAGGGTTAGGGAAAACCCTTAAATAAAAGAAACCAGAGAACATACTCTCTAGGGTTTCGAAAACTTTAAAAAATGGAAACTATAGTTTATAACATAATATCAGCTTAAAATGTAATACTTCTACTGGTCTTGGGCCGAGATAGAGCCCAAGTGATTTGTAAGACAAGTCGTGGCCTCGTTAAAAACCTTCCTCCGGAAAACCTCGTGGGACAAAACCAAAAGCAAGGAAAAGAGCTTGAATGGTGTTCAAGACATCTCGGATCAAACCTTGTCCAAGACCTTCTTCTTGTTGTGGATGTGAAGTGAGTAATCCTACAACAGTCTCCTTAAGTTTCTTGACTCTGGAATGAGTCATGGGACCTTCTGGAATGGCTAGAGCATCTTCACCAGGCTGCTGGTGCTTTATGGCATCATGGGGCTCGTCTAAGATCTCTTTGCCCTCTTCCATGATCACATCATATTCCTTGGTGCTTTCCATGATCACATCAGCTTTGGATCATCAAATGTGGTGTCTTCATACTCCCCCTCACGCAAGATTTTGTAGCCATCCTCCAGTGGAGTCTTTGCTGGTTTTTCTCCAAGCATACTAACACGTTCCTAGGATGCTTCTCTGGATTGTTTGGGATAGATCCTTGCGTAAACGAATCAAAAGACTCAAGTTTACCAAGGCTTGTGGATCGATTGGTGACACAAAGAGGTGTGGAAGATCTCCTTGATACTCCTGGGCACTAGATCGGATATGACACACCAAACTAGTGTTAGAATGAAGAAAAATAATGTTGGTGAAGGGACTAAGCATCAAAGATAAAGCATCCAGAGGAAGCTTGAATCTGTCCATACAGTCTTGGCGCACAAGTAACCAAACCTAACCTAGAGTGTCTTGGAAGTCAAGGCAGGTGGGGAACTCGTCCAGCTGAGTCTTCTAAAACAGACTTGAAGTTTAAAATGAAGAAATAAACCCTGAAGTGAAGTACAAGGCAAGATAAGCTGTGAAGTGAAGAACAAGGCAAATTAAGGTCAAGAAAGGAACAAGGAGTGAAGGGCAAGGTTTCCCAACGTGACATACTGTATAAAGACAGGGAAAACCGTATGAAGACAGTAGAAATACTTTGGGAAACTCTTGCCAAGTTTAAATTCAAATTCAAACTAAAGTAGAGTACTGTTCCTTTCTCTTTAACCTTGTCCCCTTGTCCCCTTGTCTGCTGGGTAACTTGTCTAGTTATCTCCTTAAATATACTTGTATGTAACCAGAAATAAATCAAGGAAAATAAGTTCCTCATATACTCTCTTTATTCTCTCCACGAAATTCTGCCTCTCTCTCTCATGTTCTTCATTTGTTCTTCATGTTCTTCAAGTAAATTTCCCAGATTCTCTAATTCTTTCAACATTCTCTCTGGTTTCTTACATTCTTATTCATCTAAATCGACCATAATCTGTTCCGAAAACTCCCTCACACTTAAATCTACCTATTCTCACATGGTATCAGAGCTCTCAAACTCCTGAAAACCTATAAAGCTTCCGCAATTCAGTTTCTGTTCTTCATCTTTTTCAAACTCTGTTTCTTGTTCTATCCTTTATCCTCTGGTTCAAAGGTTTTCCAGGAGGGAAAAACCTCACCAGAACTCAAGATAAAGGAGGTCTTTTGTCTCTGGAACTCAAGAAAGCTTCAGCTCAGTCCAGCAAGCTTCATCAAAGTCCAGATTCAAGCTCAGTCTTTCACAAACCAGTGGGTACACTCTATTGTCCACTGGTCCAAACTCTCCAAGATGGAGAACACAAGAAGTATGGCGACTCCAATGGTGATTCCTGTGGTGCTCAAAGGCTCAAAACTACCTCCTCTGGTCCAGGCTTGTGAAGACTGCTCTTGGAGGGAAAGGCTTGTGGAATCATTGTACACAAGCAGCTCCATCTAATCTTCAAGATGGAGGCAAATGGCAGAAAGAAGATTTCATGGTTTTATTCATCCTCCAAAGCTCTCTTGAAGCTTCTATTATGGAGGCTTACTCATACTGTGAGAGTGCTAAAGAGCTTTGGGAGACTCTCCACAAGGTTTATGGCAACTCATCCAACTTGAGCCGAGTGTATGAGCTCAAGAAGGCCATAAACGACCTGTCTCAGGAGGAGATGGAGTTTACTGACCACTTTGGAAAGTTCAGGTCCCTTTGGGCGGAGTTTGATATGCTAAGACCATCTACAACAGATCCAACCGTCCTCAATGAAAGAAGAGAGCAAGACAAGGTGTTTGGGCTGCTCCTCACTCTTCATCCATCCTTCAATGATCTAGTGAAGCACATGCTGAGGTCAGACAAGCTGCCATCTCTGAAGAAGTGTGCTCCCAAATCCAAAAGGAACAAGGGTCACACGATTTGTTTGAAGGAAAGGAGTCTCTTTCCCTTGCTAATCAAGCAGCTGCCTCTCCTCAGTCACCAAAGACTTACTACAAGAAGGAGGAGAGGAGAGGAGTCAGGTGTGAGCACTGCAAGCGAGATGGTCATTCCAAGGAGAAGTGTTGGGATCTTCACCCACACCTCAAACCTTCCAAGTTCAGATGAACCATGGCCGTGGAGGTTCAAGGAACTAGCTCAGGTTCCTTGGTTGTAAGTTAACCTCCTAAACTTCAATAAGAGCTTGTTCAATTGTTTAAATTGTTTCTGGTTGTGTGTGTTATGTTTCTAGGATTTTACAAGCAAGGTTTTGCCTAGTTCCTGTCCTAGTTTAATTGTTTGTGCTTTTTGGTCTAGGCGAGTTGCTTAGAGCTTGTTGTGTGTATTTTTGCATTGCTAGAGGCCTAGGAGAGTCTCCTGGTCATGTGTTGCATTCATAGTTGTGTAGCTTGATTAGATGAGTTGTCTAGTCTATGCTACGTCGTATGTGTGATAAAATGAGCCTAGATGCCGTGTAATTGATGAGTTATCATGCTTGAGCATTTAGAGACTTGGTTTGCGTGGATTTGAACTGAATGAGTTGTTTAGATTCTGTCCATTGCATCTTGTTAATCATTATGGATCAGACTTGGTGGGTTATCAAGCTCTGATCCTAATGTATGGTCTAATTCTTGCTGGAGTTTGAGTGGTGTTTCAGGTACACAAGTGTTGTCCTCTGTCCATCATCAAACCAAGACAAAGAAGAATACGTTACACATGATGTATATTCGTGTTAATCCAGAGCCTACACATGATGTAAATACCTGACCATGAGAAATTGTTGGTGAGGAGTCCAGATGGTAATAAGTCGTGGTTGAGATAGAATATGGCTGAGCTTTGATACTGTTGGTTTAGAGTGTTGCAAGAGTGAACTCCACCACTTGCATACTCCACTTTTGATCTGAGGTGAGGCAATGGACGACTTGGATCTTCAGGATTGCTCATCATTAACTAGAACCCTTAGTCGCCGGATATGACTCACCAGCAAGCTCTTGCACTCGACAAAGATCAGAGAGAAAGAGAGAATACAAAAGGTTTATGTTAAAAGACTGCGTGCCTTAGAAAGAGGTTTACACGAGTTTAAATAGAAACCAAGGAACAGGCTCCTTTAGGTTTCGAGAATCATAATGAAATAAAAACCATAGTCTAAACTTAAACTAAGATAGAAATGTGGTCAGTCCTAATATGCATACATATCATGCATATCCTAAGATACATCAACTAGGTGATTTGTGAAGCAAACTAAGGCCTCGTTAAAACCTAACTTTAGAAAACCCATTGGGACAAAACCAAAGGTAGGGAAAAAGAGCACACTTAGGTTGCTTGCCTAGTTGATGATCAGCTTGATAAAGGGGTAGCTTGAATGGTGGTGAGGGTGTCTTGGTTGATCAAGCTTCGGCCAGGACAATCTTCTTGTATGAGTGACATCTTAAGTAATCCCTCCAATAGCTTCCTTGAGCTTCTTTGATCTGGAACGAGTCATAGGCCCTTCTGGAATAGACAATGCATCTTCATCAATTGGTTTGTCATCAGCTCACCATCTCCATTAGTTGGCTGGTCCCATGATCACATCATCCCCTCCCTCTTGAAAAGGATTTGTCCTCAAATCTGGCTCATCTGCGACAAAAGGGATCAAGTCAGTAACGTTGAAGCTATTACTCACATCATACTTACCTTGGAGGTCCAGCTTGTAGGCATTGTTGCTGATCTTCTTTATGACCTCAAAAGGTCCATCGACCCGCGGCATCAGTTTAGATTTCCTTTCATTTGGAAATCTCTCTTTCCTTAGATGTACCCACACTTGGTCACCAACTTCAAACACCTTCTCACGTTTTCCTTTGTTGGCATGTTTGACATACCTGCTTTGTTTTATCTTCAATGTTACGTCTAGCTTGCTCATGAATCTGTTGTACCATCTCAGCCTTCTTCTTGCCATCCATACTAACTCTTTCACACTCAGGTAAAGGCATTATAGTGTTGACATGAAGAAGAAATAATCTGGAAATAAATAAGACAAGAAGAAGAATGTACTCGGATGGATTGTTGAAGAAGTGCTTGGTCTAATGAACTTGGGACACAAGTCTTGTCCGTAACATGTTTATGAGTCTAGACACTAACCTAAGCGCTTGGAAGGCAAGTAACGCGGATGGGAACTTGTCAAGTTATATTGTCTAAGTAACGCAAAAGCCTCAGAAAGTACCAGAAGCACTGCAGGAAGTCTCTGGAAAGGTTGAGTGGAGCAGGGATCCGTTGGGGATCAAGACAAAGGGCAAGATATCACCTGCGAAGGTTTAAGAAGAGAGAGAGAGTAGACCAGTCACTTTCACTCTGCTGAATGAGCCATTTTTGTCTTCTTCATCCAGCCTTAGTTTATTAATTTTCTCCGCTTTGTTCTTTGTAATCTTGTCTCCCTATTTATGGGACTTATCCCAGAATTAATAAAAGCAAGGAAAACACTTTCCTCTCTCTTATTCTCTGCCTACTACTAACACATGTAACCATTAAGCTTAAAGCTCTAACATGAGGATGTCCTAGTCTAGCATGCCACAAAGCATTCTTATTCAAATCGGAAGCAGAAACAGAAGTAAAGGAACAACTATGATTAGGTAAAGAAGTAAGCTCCTCAAGCAAGTAAAGGTCTTCTTTTGTGACTCCTTTCCCAATCAAACGAATGTTCTCAATATCCTGAAACTTCACATCATTAGGACTAAAGATCACATTGCATTGCAAGTCATAAGTACATTTCTTAACCGGTAACAAGTTTGAAGTAAACTCAGGCATGTAGAAGCATCTAGATTCCTTATCAAACAGTTTAAGCTTGCCTATACCCCTTATTGGAATTCTATCACCATTAGCTATCATAACATGTCCATGCGCAGGTTCAATATCTCTAATCAGACTAGTGTCACTAATCATATGATGAGATGCACCTGAATCAACTATCAAAGGTTTAGATGTGTTAAAAGCACTATGAGATAAACCAGCAAGCCTAGAGTGAGCATAAGCATCAGTTTGATCATGAGTACTAGCAATCTTAGATGCACCAAAAGAATACCCCCTGAGGTTACCAAAAGTGTTACCATTGTCCTTGAGCATCTTGATGAGGGCATCCATTTCTGATCGGCGGATGAACTCATGCTCATTTGGACGGTTGGTTTGAGCCGTGTAAGTCACCAAGGCTTTGTTCTCACCACCTTCAGCCTCATGTGCCCGATTGGATGGCCCGGCTCCACCCCTCCTTGTTGATCACTCCCTCCATAGCTCACATTCGCTCTTGCATCCCTGTCCTTCATGAACTTGGTTGGCTTTAGGTGAGGATGGAGGATCCAGCACTGAGGCTTCTTGTGACCATGGCTCTTACAATGGTGACAGTTGCCATTCAACCTCCTTTCTTCAAAGCGGTTCACCTTGTTGGCTTGAGGTACCTCAGCTTGGTTAGCTAAGGTAAGCTCCCCCTTTCCTCCAAATAGACCCAACGATCCTTGCTCCTTTTCAATCTGTTTGCAGACTTCCTCCAAGGTGGGTAACTTCTCGGCTCGCAAGATGTGTTTCACCAGATCATTGTAGCTGGAGTTAAGAGTAAGGAGCAAGCCAAAGACTTTATCTTGCTCCCTTCTCCCATTAAGCTCAGCTGGATCTGTTGTTGATGAGGACATTCAACCAGAGTTTGAACGAGACCTAACTGAACCTGATATCCAAGACATGATCAGCAAGATAACTAAGGCAGAGATGGTTCAAGAAGTGCCAGTACCAACCGTATACAAGGGAGCTATAACCAGACAAAGAGCTAAGATACTTCAACATAAGTTTAATGAGAGCATGATACTTGTTTTTCTGATCTTGAACAGGTTAACACCACTAAAGAATCTACTGTTGATAGCACCAAGATGGATACCCTGAAAATGGGAGAACCAAGCTTGAAGGGTGATGGACCGGATGAACATACCAAAGCATCAAGAGGAGATCCCTGGCCACTCATTCCGAACCACAGCCACAACAATCTGATGATCATTGCCATAGAAGACCAACTTGCCTAGCAAGACTCTTGGACTGATCAAGTAACTAGGCCAAGCTCCTTGTGTGTGCTATTTTCCTTGCTCTTGGTTTTGTCCCAGTGGGTTTTACGGAGGAAGGTTTTTAACGAGGCCACAATCTGCTTCACATAATTCCTAGATGCTATTTCGGTCCAAGGTTATGACGAATTATGTCATTTTCTTATATTTCCTTTTTTTTAAACTATAGTTTTATTTCTTGACCTAAAGGAGCCTGTTCCTTTAGTCCTATTTATAAGTTTGCACGCCCCCTTTCTTTGGGCAGTCTTCAATAAACAGAAAACCTTTTCTTCGGAAACCCTAGAATTCTCTCTCTAGAATCCGCCTCCTTTCTCTCTGCCTTGTGAGACCAGTACCTCCACAGCCTAGAGAAACCTTGTGTTGTATCACGAGACCCTCCATTCCTCGTGTGGTGCACTTCAATCCATCAAGTTACTTCTGTCCAGATTCTTTTGGTTGATTAGATCAATCCAAACGAGTCACCCCCTGTGCAGATCGGCTCCCTCTCTTGTACTAAGGATCATACAGCCTTTGATAGTTTAGGCTTGTATCATTTCTGGTATCAGAGCTGAAGTTCCTTCAGCATCAGGTCGTTTCTATCCATTATACCTCTTTGTTTCATCTGTTTGCATCCTTTAAATCAAAAAAGAAAATCGTAAAAATTGTTTGTTCTTCATTCATATAGTTTTTATTTGCATAAACTTATCATAAAAACCTATAAAAAGTTTAGTTCATCCTGTTCTTGCTCCTGTCGAGCTTAGTTGTGTCTTAGATCCATATTGCTGCAAGTAGATTCATAAAAACGTGTTTAAGAAATTGCATATCCGGTTTCCTTTTTGGTAGATACTTTTTCCATTCTTGGTCTAGCCTTTAAACTCTTTCCATTTAATTTTGCTTGCAGAACACTTTTTTTTTCTTTCTTCATATTTCCGAAAATTGAAAACCAAACAGGCACCGAGAGTTTGAAGAAGAGGACTACTTACCTCCCTTGAGAGCTCCTCGCCAACAGCACCGCCACCAAGGGCGGGAACACATCAAGATGGAAGCCCCAACCTTTGTTGGAATGGTTGATCCAGAAGCTTACCTTGACTGGGAGAAGAGGATGGATCATATCTTTAACTATTACAACCACCCTGGTCCCAAACGAGTTGTTCTAGCTGTAGCTCAGCTCACGGAAAATGCTCTTTCCTGGTGGGATAAATTGTGTTCAGATAGAAGGAGAAGTAATCTGAGACAACTAGACTCTTGGTTAGACATGAAGGACGCAATGAAGCAGAGATTTGTTCCACAATACTTTCACCGAGATCTATAGAGGAAGTTCAGATCACTTAAGCAGCTCAGCAAGTCAGTGGAAGAGTACTATGAGGAGTTTGAGAAGTTGATAAATCGCCTGGACCTTAATGAGGATGAAGAGGCTACTATGGCTCAGTTTATTGATGGACTACAAGATAGGATAAGCTGCAAGGTTGAGAGGCAGAGTTACACTGATATGAGGGATATCTTTCACCTAGCTGTCCAAGCAAAGTAACACATTAAGAAGAAGAGCTCCAAAGACAAGTCTCAGACCACCTGGAACTCAACCAACAACAACTACAACAAACCAGTGGACAAAGGAAAAGGAATTGAAGGGGATAACAGACCTAAGACTCGTCCCACTGAACCTAACAAGGACACTAGAACAGAACCATGGAAGAACACTAACCCCTAGCGTTCCAGAGACATTACCTGCTTCAAGTGTAGAGGACGAGGACATATGACAAGAGAATACCCAAACCAGAGGGTCATGATACTCACTGAAGATGGTGGTTATGAGTCCCATGATGAAGATGATTCATTGGTTCAAGAAGAACTTGGAGAGATTGAATATCCAGACGTGGGAGAGAGCTTGATGATCAGGCGTGTGCTCAATGTCCAGATGCAACCAGCTGAGACCATCCAGAGAGAAAACTATTAACTTGAAGAGATGAAATGGAGTAAAAGGATGAGTTTGGGTGAGGTTTGGGTCTTGTGCAAAAATAGGGCAAGACCCCCGGAGATTGTCTAAGAAGACTTTAGGAGGGTTTAAAGGTGTCAAGGAAGGTCCTGAAGCTAATGTAAAGTGAAGATTAAGACCAGGAGGGACTTTAGGAACCATTTGGGATCAAAGGGTCGAGTGTGAAAAAATAGGGCGACCCGTACGGATTCTGTATGGACCTGTACAGACTTTTACGGACTTGTACGGACCGTACGGATCCGTACGGACCAAGGTCGACCCAAAACTTTGATACTCGGCCAGTTGAAGTGTTTTAGGCTTTGTGCAAAAATAGGGCAAAAGTGTACGGACCATAACCTGTCCGTACACTCCCTGGTGGTTCGTGCAAAGCCTAGGACTTAAACCAAAGGTTCTGATCAAGAGGAATCAAAATGGCATCAAGGAGATACCAAGAAGATGCTTTGTGGATAAAATAAGATAAGGTGCGATGACAGGCTGGTTTTGGCTGTATACTTGCTGGAAAGGAAGAGCAAAAGAGACTATGTATCTAGCCAAAGAACCAGTCAGATTCATAGGAGCCTTTGGACAGCCAATCACGAGCCTTCCTTCCCTTGACAAGATTCAAACTTGCCAGCCATCCTAGCCATTCATTCTCAAGTCTTATCACAGCCATTAGATTTAGGTTTATGGTCCAGAAACTTGTAAAGCCTATAAATGGTTGTAGTTGGCGATTTGGAACCTCTTAAGGGAGTAAGGGGGATTTTCCCCTCTCCACTTCTATAAACAAAGCTTGTTATTCTTGAATCAGATTCTCTCTAATCTATCTCTTATACTCTCTCTTACTCTCCTAATCTATGTTTCTGGTTCAAGTATACACAAGCACAACCAGATCCACTCTCTTCACCATTTCGTGTTCTCTCTACCCCAAAGGGGATTGTTCATCCTGTTCTTCACACACACGAGTCCATACTCTGAAAATCTAACATGGTATCAGAGCCAGGTTCATCAGAACTTGGTTCCTTCATCCGCTGAAGATCTAATCTCACTCTCATGTCCATTCAAGCCCAAAAGAAACTTCATTTCCAGCCGGTTCAACCTCTACAAGAAGGTGTTCATCTGCTGCCCAGAAAGTGTTCTTGAAGACCCATACTCTCTCATACCCGTCGAGAAGAAAGAAGAGCCTTGGATCTAGAAGTTTTGGAGAGGACTTGCTCCCCTCTTCATCAAAACAGCCCAGGCCGGTTCCTATTCAAAGATCAGGAAGAAAGGTGAAAGCTTTCACCATGTTACTGATGGAGGCGACTCAAGTATGAAGAAAGGTGGAGTCTTTGACATGGAGAGTCCAAGGGGAAGGTCCATGGAGGAAGGAGATGTTGGAGTCGACACCAATAGCTCTTATCCAGTCCATGAATCAAAGGTGGTTCAAGGAACTAACACTAGTTCCTTGATTGTAAGGAAACCTCTTTCCCTTGATTAAAGCTTGATCCTTTAGGAACTTTATGAACTGAAAATGTGTGTGTGTGATGTGTTGAGACCTGAGAATGTGTTTAAAGATTGCTAGATGTAAAAAGTTTAGAATATGTTCCAGGTTGTGTTTAAAGAGACTCGTTTGGTTGTTTGAGTTATTGAAATGCTCGCTCCTGTTCTAAATGATGCTTGTCATGATATTAGATAGTATGTTCTGAATCTGCTTGCATACATGAATAGAAACTGATTAAAGTATTGCATTGGGTCTGGTATTTGGAAATGATAATGTTGCTTAGTCTCTGTTCTAAATGATTGTCTTGCTAGGATGATAGATTGTTGTGTCTAATCCGGCGTGCTCTCATGAATAGGATGGGTTAAGGCTTTTGCATTCGTTTGTCATTGTTACTGCCTTAAGGTTGAGACACCTAGACTTGAGTCTAAGGGTCGTTTAAGGAACGAGTTTATTGCCTAATTGCTTTGTGAGTGTTCCTGATCAGTTCATCCATTGCATTTAGAGAATGGTAAGCTTGCATTAGATGGATCTTAAGACAATGAGATACTGTCTAAGTGCAAAGCTTGTGACATTGGTGATCAAACTTGATGATTAGTCAAGGTTTGATCCCAATGCAAGTGTGTCTAATCTTGTTTGGATTTTGAGTGTTGTTTCAGGTTCACAAGGAGTGTCCTTGTTCAGCATCAATCGGGAACAAAGAGGAAGACTTGCCCATTGCTGAGGCAGTGGAGAGTTGTTGGTGCTTGTGCATGAAGCCAGTAGTCTAAGCGCAGCTGTTGGGAGTGATGTGCTCCTGGTTCGTGAAGATGCACAAGGCAAGGTCATCACTGAAGCTTGAGGAGGCCGGTGACCTGAGAGTACTTGGAGCTGAAGACATGAAGGTGGACCAGTGATTTAAGCGCAGCTGTTGGGGTGGTGTGCTCCTGGTTTGGATGCTTATTCAGGCTCACTTTCAAGCTTGGACCTAAACTCAATTCAAACTTGAGGTGGGGACTTGAGTGAGCTACCTGATGTTCCTCCTCACCATTGCACCAGGAATAGAAGATGGAGCCATCCGGGTTTAGACATTGGCGAGTCTAGACAAGAGAGTGGTCAGAGCACTCTTGGTTGTGTGAAGAAGAAGGTGACTCTACAATGCGGCTTCTGAAGTGAGGTGGTTGAAGAGTTAGCTGAGGTATCTTCCAGCATTCCATTCAAGGTGGTGAGATCAGAAAGGAGTGGGCAGTGGTGTGTTGATCAAGATCATGAACCAATCCTTTCAAGCTTGACTTGTTCCACATGGTCAAGCTTGAGGGGGAGTATTGAGAAGATTCAATGATCTGTGAAGTGAGAGTCCTTGGTGGTTGTTTAAGAAGAAGAAGCAACCAAGGCTGAGTTAGTATCTGGTAATCCGAGCACTTAGACCCAACAAGAGGTTGGGTGAAAGGGGGAGAGACCAAGATCAGTGTGGAGAGAGCTAGATGATCTCAAGAAGAGTTAGTGGTGTACAATGAGAGTCGGTCCAGACTTGCACCACAATGAGGGCCATGATCCAGAGTTCTTTGTGTCCACCACACTGGTTGAGACACAAAGAACTCACTGGCCAATCCCTAGGCCTTGGAGATCTTACTCTTTTCCTTATCAAGGTTTTATCCCAAAAGGGTTTTCTTTGATAAGGTTTTTAATGAGGAGACTCTTCAAGGTTCCAAGCTTGACTTAGGATCACTAGAGTCAAACTTGAGGGGGAGTATTAACTTGAAGAGATGAAATGGAGTAAAAGGATGAGTTTGGGTGAGGTTTGGGTCTTGTGCAAAAATAGGGCAAGACCCCCGGAGATTGTCTAAGAAGACTTTAGGAGGGTTTAAAGGTGTCAAGGAAGGTCCTGAAGCTAATGTAAAGTGAAGATTAAGTCCAAGAGGGACTTTAGGAACCATTTGGGATCAAAGGGTTGAGTGTGCAAAAATAGGGCGACCCGTACGGACCTGTACGGACTTGTATGGACCGTACGGATCCGTACGGACCAAGGTCGACCCGGAACTTTGATACTCGACCATTTGAAGTGTTTTAGGTTTTGTGCAAAAATAGGGGAAAAGTGTACGGACCATAACCTGTCCGTACACTCCCTGGTGGTTCGTGCAAAGCCTAGGACTTAAACCAAAGGTTCTGATCAAGAGGAATCAAAATGGCATCAAGGAGATACCAAGAAGATGCTTTGTGGATAAAAGAAGATAAGGTGCGATGATAGGCTGGTTCTGGCTGTATACTTGCTGGAAAGGAAGAGCAAAAGAGACTATGTATCTAGCCAAAGAACCAGTCAGATTCATAGGAGCCTTTGGACAGCCAATCACGAGCCTTCCTTCCCTTGACAAGATTCAAACTTGCCAGCCATCCTAGCCATTCATTCTCAAGTCTTATCACAGCCATTAGATTTAGGTTTATGGTCCAGAAACTTGTAAAGCCTATAAATGGTTGTAGTTGGCGATTTGGAACCTCTTAAGGGAGTAAGGGGGATTTTCCCCTCTCCACTTCTATAAACAAAGCTTGTTATTCTTGAATCAGATTCTCTCTAATCTATCTCTTATACTCTCTCTTACTCTCCTAATCTATGTTTCTGGTTCAAGTATACACAAGCACAACCAGATCCACTCTCTTCACCATTTCGTGTTCTCTCTACCCCAAAGGGGATTGTTCATCCTGTTCTTCACACACACGAGTCCATACTCTGAAAATCTAACAAAAACATATTCCACAGCCGATGTACCATCAGAGGAAAGGTATGTAATCTTATTATAGATGGTGGGTCTTGCACCAATGCTGCTAGTGCTTATATGGTAGATAAACTTGGTTTAGAAAAGACTAAGCATCCGCATCCATATAGACTAAGATGGCTAGATGATAAGGTTGAGTTACAAGTTAAAGAACAAGTTAACATTCCAGTTAGCATTGGTAAGTATCAAGATGCAGTAACATGTGATGTAGTACCTATGCAAGCAGGGCATGTATTGTTAGGTAGGCCATGGCAGTGGGATAGAGAAACTAAACATGATGGTAGGTCTAACATGTACACTTTCATGCATGATAAGCGCAAGGTTAGCTTAGCACCTCTCACACCAGCACAAGTTCATGAGCTGCATTTACAAATGGCTAAAAAGAAAGAGAAATCTGTTAAGTCTAATTTTCTTATTAGGCCTAGTTATGTCAGGAAGGCTGCTGCTACTAAACACACAATGCTACTAATGATCTTTAAGGAGCTTTTGAGTGCAGGTTCTGATGAGGTTACACTTCATCCAGAGATTACTAGGCTTCTAGACAGGTTCAAAGATGTGTTTCCAGAGGAGATCCCAGCCGGTTTACCACCACTTAGAGGCATAGAACACCAAATAGATTTCATACCAGAAGCTGCTTTGCCAAACAAACCAGCCTATAGGGTAAACCCTGAGGAAGCCAAAGAGTTAGAGAGACAAGTTCAGGACCTATTAGACAAAGGATATGTTAGGGAAAGCCTTAGTTCTTTTGATGTACATGTCCTATTAGTACCAAAGAAAGATGGAACCTGGAGGATGTGTGTAGACTGTCGTGCCATAGACAACATCACCATTAAGTATAGACACCCCATACCTCGCCTAGATGACATGCTAGATGAGCTAAGTGGAGCCACAATCTTCTCTAAAATAGACCTTAAGAGTGGGTACCATCAGGTGAGAATGAAAGAAGGTGATGAGTGGAAGACTGCTTTCAAGACAAAGCAAGGTTTGTATGAGTGGTTAGTGATGCCATTTGGACTCACCAATGCCCCTAGCACCTTCATGCGCCTCATGAACCACATTCTTAGACCATACATCATTAAGTTTGTTGTGGTTTACTTTGATGACATTTTAATTTATAGTACTTGTTTATTTGATCATGTGACACATCTTGAGCAAGTACTAGAGACACTTCGGCAAGAAGGTCTTTATGCAAACCTCAAGAAGTGCAACTTGTGCACTGATAAACTTGTCGTCCTAGGTTTTGTTGTGAGCTCACAGGGATTACAGGTTGATGAGGAGAAGATAAAGGCAATACAAGACTGGCCAGAGCCCACAAACATTGGCCAAGTTCGTAGTTTTCATGGTTTAGCCAGCTTCTACAGGCGTTTTGTTAAAGACTTCAGCAGTATAGCTGCACCACTCACTGCCGTAGTAAAGAAGAGTATTGGGTTCACACGGGAAAAGGCTCAACAAGAAGTTTTCCAGACCTTAAAGGATCGCCTAACCCATGTCCCGGTCCTAGCTTTACCTGACTTCAACAAGACCTTTGAAGTAGAGTATGATGCATCAGGGATTGGGATTGGAGCCGTGTTGATTCAAGGAACGAAGCCAATTGCCTATTTCAGTGAGAAGCTAGGTGGAGCAGCTCTCAACTATCCGACCTATGACAAGGAGCTGTATGCTCTAGTGAGGACCTTAGAGACATGGCAACACTACCTGCTATCTAAGGAGTTTGTGGTCCATACTGACCATGAGACTCTAAAACTTCTAAGAGGGCAGACAAACCTTAAGAAGAGGCATGCCCGCTGGATGGAGTTTATAGAGACCTTTCCTTACATCATCAAGTACAAGAAGGGAAAGGAAAACATTGTAGCCGATGCCCTTTCAAGAAGATATGTTTTGATTGCCACAATGGAATCCAAGGTGATGGGGTTTGAATTCATCAAGGATCTATATGGAGGAGATTCGGATCTTGCTGAGATCTATTCTAGTTGTACCGGAGGTCCACAAGGGAAGTTCTAGTTACATGAGGGGTTTCTATTTAAGGGCAAGAGACTGTGCATCCCTTAGTGCTCACTGAGAGACTTGATCACCAGAGAAGCTCATGGAGGAGGGCTCATGGGACATTTTGGAGTGGATAAAACCTTAGTTGGGGTAAGAGAACATTTATATTGGCCTCATCTCAAGAAGGTAGTAGAATCCCATTGTGAAAGATGTGTAAATTGCAAGAAAGCTAAGTCCAGAGTACAACCCCATGGTCTATACATGCCACTACCTATTCCAACTGCTCCTTGGGTGGATATCTCCATGGACATCGTACTAGGCCTACCCAAGATTCAACATAAGGATTCAATCTTTGTTGTGGTGGACCGATTCTCCAAAATGGCACACTTCATACCTTGTGCAAAGGTGAATGATGCATCTAAAACGGCTGATCTATTCTTTAAAGAGGTAGTACGCTTACATGGAGTTCCACGGACCATAGTATCTGATCGTGATAGCAAGTTCTTGAGTCATTTCTGGAGGACCTTGTGGAAGAAGATGGGAACAAAGCTGCTATTCTCCACCACATGTCATCCCCAAACGGATGGGCAGACTAAAGTAGAAAACATGACCCTCTCTACGCTGCTTAGATCCACCATTGGGAAGAATATGAAGAACTGGTTGGACTGCATTCCATTCATAGAGTTTGCATACAACCGGGCTCAGAACTCAGCTACTAAGATGTCACCTTTTGAAGCTGCTTATGGTTTCAACCCTAAGACCCCTTTAGACCTCAAGCCATTACCACCAGCTGAAGTGATTGGTCTAACCGGAGAAGCAAAAGCTGGGTATGTAAGGGAGTTGCATAAGACGGTTAAGGAGAACCTGGAAAAGAGAACTGAGCAGTATGTCAAGCAAGCCAACAAAGGGCGCAAAGAGATTGTGTTTGAACCAGGAGAGTGGGTTTGGTTACATATGAGGCAAGAAAGGTTTCCCAACCAGAGAAGTTCCAAGCTGAAACCAAGGGGAGATGGTCCTTTCCAAGTTGTTGAGATGATCAACAACAATGCCTACCGTCTTGACCTGCCAGGTGAGTTTAATGTGTCGTCAACCTTCAATGTTGCTGATTTATCTCCTTGTTTTGCAGATGAACCAGTTTAGAGGACAAAACCTTTTGAAGAGGGAGGGAATGATGAGGACATTCAACCAGGGCTTGAACCAGACCTAACTGAACCTGATATCCAAGACATGATCAGCAAGATAACTAAGGCAGAGACGGTTCAAGAAGTGCCAGTACCAACCGTATACAAGAGAGCTATAACCAGACAAAAAGCTAAGATACTTCAACATAAGTTTAATGAGAGCATGATACTTGCTTCTGATCTTGAACATGTTAACACCACTAAAGAAGCTACTGTTGATAACACCAAGATGGATGCCCTGAAGATGGGAGAACCAAACTTGAAGGGTGATGGACCGGATGAACATACCAAAGCATCAAGAGGAGATCCCTGGCCACTCATTCCGAACCACAGCCACAACAATCTGATGATCATTGCCATAGAAGACCAACTTGCCTAGCAAGACTCTTGGACTGATCAAGTAACTAGGCCAAGCTCCTTGTGTGTGCTCTTTTCCTTGCTCTTTGTTTTGTCCCAGTGGGTTTTACGGAGGAAGGTTTTTAACGAGGCCACAATCTGCTTCACATAATTCCTAGATTCTATTTCGGTCCAAAGTTATGACGAATTATGTCATTTTCTTATATTTCCTTTTTAAAACTATAGTTTTTATTTCTTAACGTAAAGGAGTCTGTTCCTTTAGTCCTATTTATAAGTTTGCACGCCCCCTTTCTTTGGGCAGTATTCAATAAACAGAAAAACTTTTCTTCGAAAACCCTAGAATTCTCTCTCTAGAATTCGCCTCCTTTCTCTCTGCCTTGTGAGACCAGTACCTCCACGGCCTAGAGAAACCTTGTGTTGTATCACGAGACCCTCCATTCCTCGTGTGGTGCACTTCAATCCATAAAGTTACTTCTGTCCAGATTCTTTTGGTTGATTAGATAAATCCAAACGAGTCACCCCTTGTGCAGATCGGCTCCCTCTCTTGTACTAAGTATCATACAGCCTTTGATAGTTTAGGCTTGTATCAGTTGTGCTTGGCCTCAACATCTCGAGTTCCAACCACAAAGCTCTAAACTTTCGAAGGTGCTTTGTGAACTCCATATCTTCTTGTGCTAGACTGTTGATGGCTCACTTGATCTCAAAAACTCGAGCAAAGTTTGAGATGTTACCATACACCTTCTGAAGAGTGTCCCACAGGTCCTTTGCCTTCTCACAGTAGCTGTATTGACACGACCCTAGGATGCTTCTTTGGTTGCTGGGAGGATAGATCCTTGCAAGAACGAATCAGATACTCAAGTTCTTCAAGGTTTTTGGATAACGGTGACACAAGAGGGATGGATGATCTCTTGATACTCCTAGATGATTAGCTCGGATATAACACACCAAGTTAAACACCCTTAAGGATCTAGATATGACACACCATGAAGATACTCGACAACTTTTAGAGAGAGAGAGTCGTCAAAAGAGAAATAAGACTTGATAATATTCGATTGCTTTAGTACAAAAGGGTTTGTGGAAGCCCTTAAATAAAAAGAAACCAGAGAACAAACTCTCTAGGGTTTCGAAAACATAAAATGGAAAACTATAGTTTAAAATATAACATAAGCTAAAGATAAATGAACTTCTGGTTGTCTTGGGCCGAGATAGGGCTTAGGTGATTTGTAAGACAAGTCGTGGCCTCGTTGAAAACCTTCCTCCAGAAAACCTCGTGGGACAAAACCAAAAGCAAGGAAAAGAGCACACACCAAATGTCTTGCCTAAACACTAACTCAGCTTGATGTAGAGATAGCTTGAATGGTGATCAAGATATTTCGGATCAAACCTTTTCCAAGACTTTCTTCTTGTTGTGGATGTGAAGTGAGTAATCCTACAACAGTCTCCTTAAGTTTCTTGGCTCTGGAACGGGTCATGGGACCTTCTGGAATGGTCAAAGCATCATCACCAGGCTGCTGGTGCATTGTGGCATCATGTGGCTCTTCTAAGCCCTCTTTGCTCTCTTCAGTACTCTGGTCCATGATCACATCATCCCCTCCCTCTTGAAAAGGATTTGTCCTCAAATCTGGTTCATCAACAACAAAAGGGACCAAGTCAGTAACATTGAATCTATTTGACACATCATACTTACCTTGGAGATCAAGTTTATAGGCATTGTCATTGATCTTGTGGATGATCTCGAAGGGTCCATCAATTATTGGCATCAGCTTGGACTTCCTCTCGTTGGGGAACCTATCCTTCCTTAGGTGAAGCAAACCTTGTCACCAACTTCAAAGAGCTGCACACGTCTTCCCTTGTTGGCTTTCTTCTCATATTACTTAGTTTTTTGTTCAATGTTTTGTCTAGCCTTCTCATGGATTTGCTGGACCATCTCAGCTTTCTTCTTACCGTCCAAACTAACCCTTTCACACTCAGGTAAAGGCATTAGATCCAAAGGAGAGGTGTGATTGAACCCATAAACAATTTCAAAAGGAGAGTACTTAGAAGCAGAATGCATGGCATGATTGCATGCAAATTCACAATGTGGTAAGTAGTCTTCCCAAGTTTTCAAGTTCTTTCTGATGAATGCACGCAGGAGTGTTCCTAGAGTTCTATTAACTACCTCAGTTTGTCCATCAGTTTGTGGATGACATGTAGTAGAAAACAACAACTTAGTGCCTAGCTTAGACCAAAGAGTCTTCCAAAAGTAACTAAGAAACTTAGTATCTCTATCAGAAACTATAGTCCTAGGCATGCCATACAAACGAACAACCTCTTTAAAAAACAAGTTAGCAATATGCAATGCATCATCAGTCTTATGACATGCTATGAAATGTGCCATCTTAGAGAACCTATTGTTGAAATTTAAGTATTTGTAACCCCAAACATTTCTGGTGAAGTACATGAGCATAAGGGGGAACAAGCTCAATGGCTTTCTTAGTTTTTATTAAACAACAGCACATACATATTTATACAAACTACAAGACATCATGGTAAAGCTAATCCACGTCAGTTATCACATCAAGACACTAAAACCAGGAGCTAAAACCAGCTGAAAAAACCAAGGCCACCTCTTGTTTCATCAGAAATATCTAGCAGCAAATGTTTACTTCTTTGCTGATGTATAATGAGCATGCAGCTATTATTGACTTTTCATAACCTGCTTGTCACCAGCTTGTGTGCTTGGCTACTTCTCCTTATTGGATCAGTACTGGGCATGTTCTTCTCATGGCCTCTCTTCATGCTTAATGGACTTCTATTCCTCATAAGGTTTGGGCTTCACTTAAATCTTCTCATGCACCTATTGCATTCTTCTTCTTCTCTGGAGCATGAGTGATTGCCACACTCAAATGGATCCCTGAAGGTCTCCATTTTCGTCCTCACTTTTCTCCATAAAGTGATGATAGCTTTGCTGCCCCAAAGCTGTCCTTCACATTCAGGACAGCGCTTTACTCCACATATTCACTCTTGTGCTCTTCCTTGTTTTCTTTGGAGTTTAGTTAGTGGCTTGTGTCACTCAAGCTCCTACATTACACCACATGAAGAGCTTCTCCTCCTGCCACTTGGTTCAGCTCTTCTTGGTGTTCTCTTTTCAACACTCCTCCTCAAGATAGGCTGGATATGAATATGAAAGCCTATCTTGCACAATGAGAACATGTGTGCACATCTCTGGACTTCTTCTCCTTGTGAATCACTTCAACCACAACTTTGATATTTCCTTCTTGCTTTCTCCATGTAAGCTGTCTTTCGGAGGTGCTGCCGGTTTGCCTCTTGTGGTCAGCGTGAGTATAATACTGCCATCTTGGGTCACTGTTGGTCTGCCTCTTTGGTCTGCCTCTTTTGGGTCAGCCATCATGGGTCAGCCATCTTACAGTAGAGCTCTGCGTGCAATGACAAGCTTGTTTGGATTCCACCAGTTGGTTAGTCTCCATGGTTGGTCTTCATGATTCACATTCTAACAGCCCCCCTCAAGATTGGTCTGGATATGGAATGAAAGCCAATCTTGAAATGGGAATCATGAGTTTACTTATCTTCTTCTTTTGTGTGAGCTCCCTTTTTATTTTTTTTTGTTTGTTGAATTAGCACCAATAGCACTTACATTTCCTCCTTGGAATAGCTTGTGTATGTACTGACGTTTTTAACAACTTGGATTCACCTTGCTTCTTCATTTGCTTGAACCGCTTCTGATGGGAGCTATATTGAACTCCTCCCTTTTTCAGCTTCATGAGAGCTTGAGTTGTGATCCACAAAACACAACGCTGCTTAAAACAGCTCTTATTACCACATGAGTTTATAAACTAACTATCTCCTCCTGAGATATTTCACACACGATTTTCACTCTTGAAAACACCATCTTGAAAAACATCATCCTGCAAAAACACCTTTGTTCTTCTTGTAGCTTCTGGTCTGTTGGTAACACAATTGGATAACCTCCACAGCCACAGCTACTTGAGATACAAAGGAACAACATACATGTTATTGATCCACCTCTTCAATGTATGACATCCTTGTCTCAACACCCAGGAAAACACTTCTGATGTGTAGGCAGGTATCACCAGTGAGAGAATGAACAACTTCTTGTTTGGACCAGTTCTGGAACATCTTCAAAACTGACCTCCAAAGGCTGTCTTCAACAGCTTCAAATGCCTCCTTAATTTATGGGAAGGCGCCTCTTGCTTGCAAGGATACTGAACTCCAGCTCCTTGTCATCTGGACCATCATGGTCTTCTAAGGCTGCATCTTCAGCAGCTCAACAAATCCAGTTCTCCAATAGTTCTCTGAAAACCTTGAAGACTGAATATCATGTTTCTCCATAGGCATGCCACTGCCCTTAGAGAATGAGAGTATGCAAATAAGTAACCAGAGTATTGAAGGCCCAAAAACTTGAGCTCTTCCATCAGTAACCAGATTTTTGAAAATGATTTCAACAGAGATCTTGCTCTGTTTTTGTTTTGATTTGCGGAAGCTTTTGGTTGAGGCATAACACTGCTCTGATACCATGTTGAAATTTAAGTATTTGTAACCCCAAACATTTCTGGTGAAGTACATGAGCATAAAGGGGAAGAAGCTCAATGGCTTTCTTAGTTTTTATTAAACAACAGCACATACATATTTATACAAACTACAAGACATCATGGTAAAGCTAATCCACGTCAGTTATCACATCAAGACACTAAAACCAGGAGCTAAAACCAGCTGAAGAAACCAAGGCCACCTCTTGTTTCATCAGAAATATCTCGCAGCAAATGTTGACTTCTTTGCTGCTGTAAAATGAGCATGCAGCTATTATTGACTTTTCTTCACCTGCTTGTCACCAGCTTGTGTGCTTGGCTACTTCTCCTTATTGGATCAGTACTGGGAATGTTCTTCTCATGGCTGATATTT